>MINK01172159.1:0-34295 GCA_001735545.1 Phormia regina
TATATATATATATATATATATATATATATATATATATATTTATATACAAACCTATATTTTGATTATGACTTTTTGTATATAAGAATCTAAAATATATATAGAATGGCAAAATGGATCAAAATATTTGCATAAAACTTAAGAGCTAGTGATCACACATGCATAATATATCTGTTTCCTTAATAACATAGTCCTCCTTCCTAACAAGTTCCACTTTAAAATTTATAAATTTCTAATTACAATGCAAATGAATCGTATTTTTTTTTTTTAACTTTTAACTGGTCACATCTTAAAAGTGTTTTAAATGTAAATAAAAATGTAAAAGTCTACAAGAGAAAAAAATGCTAAAAAAAAACCTAAAGTAAAAGTAAAATAATGTTTATTTAATGCAAATACAATGATGGCAATGGTGATCATGATCATGATGATGATTTAACTATGAATGTGCATGAATACAAATAGAAACAAATGATTTGCTTGAATGTTTCTTTCTTTTTATTTTTTATTATTATTATTTTCCTCTTGTTTAAATTGTTATTTATTTTGGCTTAAAAAGTTTTCAAATAAACTTTTGTTGTTTTTAAACACTTTGCACGTTGTGACAGTAACACTTGCTGTATGTAGTAAGTACACGTTGTCATTAAAATCAGTTGACAAACACAAACACAAAAAAAAAAAAAAACATAGGCAGAAACAGACACAGATACTTTTATACATTTACTTATTAAAGAGTGCGTATTTATTTCAAATTTAAATTGTATTTAACTTTTTCTTGTTTTTCTTTTTTTTTTTTTTTATATATATTTTAGTTTTGTTTTCTTCGTCGTTCATTCGTTGGTTTTTAGACTTTTTTATATTTTTGTTTTTGTCTAATATTTAAACAAATGTCATTTTATATCATGTTATACAACGATAGAGTTTTTGTATATTTAACATTTTATTTGCCTTTTTTGTATTTACTTTTATTAAAGTTTTTTTTTTTTTCTATCTTTGCGCCTTCTTTTATTTGAATCTACTGTGCTCTTGAAAATGTTTTCTTTTTTCTTTCTTTCATTTTATTTATTTTGTCGCAACTTAATGTAAGTTACATGAGTAAATACATTAAATGTTAAGAGTATGAAAAACAACAACAAAGTATAGTTTATTTTTACGAAAATTTACATTTAACAAAAAAAAAAAAAAAAAAAAAAAATAAAAAAAAATCTTTAAAGAAAGTCTTAAGCATATGAGGAGGCATTGCATTTCAATAGATAATTTAATTTTAACTAGACTAATTTGAGAAAGTAAAAGATATTTAAATTTAATTCTACATTGCAATTGAATTATGGCAAATAAAAGGACTTTGACATTTATATTGATGTCATTTGAATTTTAATTTTTAATTGTTATCTGCTATTAAATATCTAAAATATTAGTTCATTAACTAAACAGTTTAAATCATAATATGTTTATCAATATAAATTGTTACATTTATCGATGATTTAAATTTCAATAGTATTTATAAAATACCCCTTATTATAAATAAATTTTTATGATAATTACTAGCAACATGTTGCTAATTACATGTCAACATGTTGCTAATTAGTTAATATTTATATATTTGTATATATTTTATTAAAACAATATTCTAACATTTATTTTCTTTAATTTTTTTTTAATCTTCTTCTTCTTGTTCTTTATGTTACATTTTTATAAACAGAAACAATAATTCTTTACACACTTTTTTATGTAAAAAATAAAAGATAAAAAACAAAAATGAAAATAAAAATAAAAGCAAAACTAAAAAAAAAAAAAATATTCTCTAAATAATTTATTAGCTGAGGTCGTGGTCTTGGGTCGTCAACATTACAAAACAACAACCACATAGGCGAATGACTATACGATATTAAAGTACAAGTCTAACTCACACATACACTCTTTTATCTGTATAAATACATATAAATTACATACATTATAAATGTGTATGTTTAATATGGCCCGATAACTTACATGATGTGTAAGGATGGGTATAATGTTAAAATAACAACAATAAAAAGAGAGAAAAAAAAAGAAAGAAGTTTATTGATATAGATATTTAATGTACTTTTACCAGAAACAATTTCCCTCTCAATATCGTATATTTACACGTTTTTTACATACATATATTTTATCTGTCTGTCTGTCTGTCTGCTTGTCTGTCCGTCTTAATGTTTGCCAGCTTTTAGAGAAGTTCATTGTTATTGTTTTTATGTGTGTACTAGTATTAAGAGAGTATTTTATTTTTGGGCAAATGTAAAGAGGAAGATTCACAAAGAAACCCATCAATATTTATTGTATTTTAAAGCTAAAGACAAAGTAAACACAAACAACAGTAATAATAACAACAACATATCATCAGTAATGGCAACTGAAAACACACACATAACAACATGTGTAAATATAAACATTCTCTACAAAATTTATATCTACACACACAAAAACTTTAAATATAGTACTCCCATCTCCGATACACTCAGAAAAATAAATAAACTAAATTGATTATTTTAAAAACAAACTTCCAAAATATATTATAGCCAGTGCTATAAATAATATGTGTTTTTAGAGCATCGAAAAATTATCCTTAAAAAATAAATAAATTTTTAATTATCTAACGTTAATGTTAAAACAAAATTAATTAAAAAAAAATAATAATAAAATTTCACAAAATTCCAATTAAATAAAAAATTGTTTTTAAAAAGGTATGTAAAATTATGTTAATTAGCGTAATATTTTCAAAATTGTGCTCCTAATTATAAGATTTTTTATGAATTATAAGAATTCTAAGAAAATTATTTCAAAATATTCAAAACCTTTTTCAATAAATCGATGTGAAATTATTTTAAAATTATCTTGAATGGATAAATAATTATTAAACAGTTCCTGTAATTAAGATTATGATAAATAATTATAATCTTACAGAATTTAAGAATGAAAAATCATTATAAAGGAATAATTTATTTAATTGCAAAACGTTACGACATTTCAATTTATTATTATTTAGTAAATTAAACATTAATTTATAGTTAAATTAAATTTTTATATAATTATTTTATTAATTTTGAAGTGTACTATTCCTGCGTCTACTAGTTCTACATGTCATTAAATAGCATTTGTTCTTTGGATCTGTTGTTTAAATTACAATGATACACATACGCGTCCGTCAACCAATAAATCCAGAGAAAATCATGACGTGATGTTGTCATCGTCATTATTATAATTCTTATTGCTAATGTTGTAGTTGTTGTCACCAATGAGTTCGTGTTCGTGCTCTTATTTATTTATTTTTTTTTTTTTTGTTAAATATTTATAGGAATCCCAAAAATACAAAAAATGTGTGTAACAATACAACACACAAGTATGTATGTATGTAGGTACTCGGAATCTATAGGTATTGTGTCGAATATTTAGTACGCCACCTCTGCCACCATCACGTCGTCACCACTGTCTTCCTTGTCTTTGCCATCAACACTATTCATCAAAAGCGCCAGCAAGCCAAACCAAACAAGCCACCAACCGTATGTGTGTATGTATGTAGTAACAAACTCAGAGACACGTACAATTACATGATGATAATGACGATGTTTATAATAATAATAATGATGTTCCTGTCGTTGTAGTTGGTGGTGGCAGTGGTATCGGTATAATAAGTTTAAAATCTACTTATTGTTGTGGCATCACAAACACTTGGCAAACACCATCATCATAACCACCACAACAATCACCAAAAGTAGGAAGGAAGACACAAACGCACATAGACAGACAAATTGTAATGAAGATGATGTTTATGTTGATGATGATGTTTTATGGCTCGTACTACAAATGTAAAATAAGTGTTTGTACATGCATACCTCAAGCTCTTTTAACTTGAGACCCTCTAGCTCTGCATCTCCCACAACTTAACTTCCCATCCCCTACATTCCTAATACAAGTATCTTTTTGTGCCCATCTATAGTTAGATAAAAATAAACATTGAAAACGTTTCACTGTCATTTAACGTGTGGTTTATTACAACAATGTTTTTTTTTCTCTCTCTCTCTCTTTTTTTACATTTTTCCGCAAATAAATTTTCTTTTTATTGTTGTAGTTCGTCTGTATGTAGTATCTATATCTAATTGTGTGTAAGTGTGTGTGTGTGTGTGTGTGTATGTGCGTGTATGTGTGTCATTTTGTATTTACAAATTTAATTGTATTATTTTTATTAATTTTATGGGACAAGCCTTCAAAATAACAAATAAAATATATTATATGGTTTGTTATGTCGTTTTAATTTTCTTTCTTTTTATCGTTTTTTTTTTTTATTTTTATTTTAAATACTTTAAGTACATTTTGTGAACGAACGAGCGAGCATTAGCAAACGAACTCATCCCAGTTTTTTATTTTATTTTTTTTTTTATATTTAACAAATTTTAATTATATTTTGTTGGCAAAGCGTCTCTATTTGCATACGGAATTTATAGCAAAAGCTATAAAATTTGGATTTCATTAATAGGAAGCAAATATGGAAAATTTTTACTTAATAAAAGTTGTTGACAAAATAGTAGTTTTAAATTTTTAGCTTTTTTGAAATGACGAAATTCATATACTTAGCAAGTAATTCAAACCATAATCCTTTATAAAAAAAAGTGCTAATATATTATTTGCCACGTCTGTGAATACCCCTATTACCACAATACTATTTTCTTAAGTATTTTATTTTTGACCCACTCAAAACTAAATTTAAGTTCTCTTAATCTTACTCATCTTCTACCACTTCTTATCATTCTCTCTCTCTCCTCCTTTAGATTGATAAATGTTTCTTTTTATAGATTCTTCCCTGTATTTTTGTCGAAAAGCGTGTACTTTTGAAGATTATAGGAGAAAAGAAATAGAAAAAAATCGTAAACATTATTTACAACATTGATGGCAATTTATCTTTGAGTTATTTTGACCTGACCCATGACTTTATATCTTTTCTCAATAGAAAATAAATGGCTAAACTAATATTGGTGTCTTTAATTATAGAATATCATCAACAGCAACAAGAAAGACCAAATTATAAATTACTTGGATGTGGTTCCATCATTCTTTTCCAGGAATTTGTTTTTAAGACAAACAAATAAATTACAATGAATTGATGGGGGCAAAATAACTTAAACATATGATGTCGTTACTTGAAACAGGGTTAGAAATAAAATTGATTTTTGTTTAGAAAATAACTAATACATTAGGGGATCAATTCTGTAAGCTGTATGGTCTTACTTGTTTGTTAGCAGTTTGATAAGCTATAGGGATATGAGCTTTCTTATCTAATTAAATTTCACATATATGTGGATACATACATATGTATATGTGTTTTAATTTTTCATATTTCCAATTAAACTTTTACTATTATTTAAATTTTTATTTATAAATTTGTTTAACCATAAAAAAAAACTTTTTTCATTTATTTGCCTGACAATTTTTTTAATAAATATTTTCCCTCTCTTTTACCATGTATTTTTATTGCACTTTTTTAACCAAGTTAATGGACTGACTAACTATTTGACTGACTGGCTGCCTGACAATAAAAATTGCGGTCATCCACAACAACAATAGCGACATGAAAAAAACTAACAATCAACCCGTGTTTGTTTGTTTGTTTTTATTGGAATTCTGGCATGTCTTTCATTTCATTTGCAAAAACAAACATTTTTTCCATTAAAGCAAAAAAAAAAGTGAAGGTATATTTGACATTAAAATCTTGCTTTTTCTTTTAACGACAGGGACGCTAACTTTCAAAAACAGATTTTAAGATTCATTTTTGCTTAGATAAACCTTTAAAGCACAAACAAAATCTAATCTTATGTGAAACAATTGACTTGAAAAGAATTTTAAACGACCATTGAAAACTAAAAGACATGATTTTCAATTTATTATGCTTCTTAAGTTTAATATCAAAAAAAAAAAAATTAAAACAGCAAGCGAAATTATATTTGAATTGCACCGAAAGTCAACAAATTTCCAAAAGGCAAAAGAAGGATTTCAAATACCTTTTAATAATATTTTATGAAATTAAAATAAATCTAAAAATCCCCAAGTTTATTATAAATTCAAATAATTTTTTTTTTTTTTTAAATAATGGATTCGTTATATTTTTTTAAATAACAATTTGTTTTAAAAGTAAAATCAGAAGTTTTTGTGTGTGTGTACACACAACAAACAAGATTATATCTATGAAATATATTTTTCCAAGAGATAGATTTTTATTATTATTTTTTATTTATAAAAATAGTCTAGCGGTTAAACAATTTTTTTTTCACATTTACCTTCTAAACTTACATATACATATGTATGTGTGTATAAATGGTTGGCTATATGAATGAATGAATGAATGAATGAGTGATAGATAAGGTCTTGCAAAGAACACACACAATAAGCGTAAAAAAAACATTAAGGAAAAACTGTTAAAATTACAAAAGAAAAAAAAAACTTAAGTACGAGCATAAGTATGTACTCATATCTAAACGAAATGATCTTTAGTAAAAGAATACAAAAACAAAAGTAAGGCAGACAACGCCAACACAGTTACTAAATACAAATAAAGTTTGTATAAGAATAGATTTTGTACTCTGCAAAAACTTAACTTCAAATTTTAAATGTAACAGCTTACAGTATGCATTACATTGTAGCCTTATTCGTCTCTCGCAGCATTACCTAATAGTACTTCAATAACTAGTTTTAAGTAAATATGAAAGTCATTTATTTTTTGAGGAACATTTTATTTTAATTCCCTTTATAAAAAACATTTTTAAGTCGACTGTAGTGTAGTGTGTAGGATACTTTATCCATATTGTGTTCACTTACAAGATACGTTCTTTAGTAGTTGAAGTTTTTGCTGGGTATAATGAGAACTAATTCTCCTTACACGTATTTAGAAACTTTGTATTTAAAATTTTTAAAACATTTTTTACTTATTACTTTTACTAATTCCACTAATAAAGCAATCATTAGGTATTTTGAATTTCTATAGCGAAACTAAATGAAGTCAAAACATTACATTTAACAGCATAAACATTTCTTATACATACTTTTATAATATAATAAGTTTTTTTAAAAAAAAAAAGTTCCCTTGTTAATGTCTAATAAAAAATAAAACTAATATTTTTTTTTTACATTTATTGTTGTAAAAAAGTTAAAATACCGTGAAAAGAACATGAGACAGCCAGCTAGTACGTACTTAAAAGACACTCATAAAATGAATGTTAGTAATTCTTAAAAACTAGAATTTAAAATTAAAATGAATATTATAATTTCTTCATAATAATTAAAATTACTGCAAATAACTGAATTATTGTTCCTTTTAAACTTTTTGGTAAAATTTAAATAATACGCCAAAAGAGAACAATTTTTGGAAACATTTTTATTTGCAGTTTTATTAATTTCTAGAATGAATTTGAAAAAAAAAAAACACATGATACCACTATTTGTTACAATACCGTATTAAAACACTTAAAGGCCAGCTTAGAGTGTTGCAAATTTTTGATTGTTGCTGTTGTTGTGTATATGTCATGCTTTTAAGTACCAAGTAGCAAGAAGTAGTAAAGTGAGTAGTGCTACAAGTAGCCAAGAAGTTGTTGCATCTACATACATACTTCTACAGAAATAAGTGTTTACATGGGTGTGTTTGAATGTTTAAGTTGATGTGGATGGCAGTAAGTTTTTGTAATACAATCTGATAAATACTTATCTTGATAGTTAGGTTTGTATCAATGTATGTATGTATGTATACAATACAACTATATGAGATTCATATTTATACATATGTATGTATATATTTATTATATCTAATTTTCTCTTTGTATATTTTCCTAAACAACAATAATGTCCATGAATAATTGTTCAAGTAGTGGAATAATGAAAATGATGTTCATAACTTATTTGTGAAAGAATTTTGAGGAGTTAGAAATAAATCAAATAATACGAAAATTGCTATTGTTATAGGTACCTTTATGTACAAATATGTATTTATGTTGGTACATAAAGTTCCAGTGACATATTTACTTTTGTGGTAAAGACATTAATAGCACTTTAAATAATGTTACCATAAAATTATAAGGACACATCAACGAATGTGCTTATATTTGTTTAAGATCTTACAAAAGCATTTGATAATTGAAAAAAAAAAATTGTAGAGCTCCACAAGAAAACACTACTTATTACTCCTTGAGAAAAACCGTTCTAAAATTATCAGTTTTAAAGCTGGTGTAATTGGAACCAGATTTATTTAATAACATTCTTGGAATGAAATGTTTTTGAGAACTAATCCTATATGACTTCTATACTACTTCTCTATTAAAATTATTGTCTCCTAAATAACTTGCTAGAACTGTTGAAAAACTTGAATAAAAAATTTCAAAAAATTTAACAAAAATCAAAAACCAAAGGGTTAAAAAAGAAAATCAATTGATTTAAAAATTGGGATATAGCTTATAAAATTATAAAAATAAGTTCTAATTCCCTTAATACTTCTGGAATGATTTATGATTAAGATAATTTTGAACAAAAATCAGTGATTAAAGTGTTTCATATAATATATAATGATTAGATAATACATACAGAACTAGATATGAAAGCGACAATTTCAAACAAAAGTCATTATTTTTATGCGTTCTGAAATTAACTGAATAAGCTCCCTATCGTATAGAGTATTACATAATTCGCTATAACTCATATTTCTACTGTTTGTATGTATTTTCATTTTGTGCTAAAGGGAAGTGTTTAGATTTCTGTCATAAAAAGGTTGTTCTTAACTGATCTAAAAAGGTGTTAATAAAATAATATTACAAAAAAAAAGTTTCTACTTTTTCAAATGACAAAACTTTTAACAATAAACAGTAAAATAAACAGTTAGTTTTAAAGACCAGATGTTAAACAGATACGGATACAGAAGGTCTTTCTACTTTTCAAAATATTAACAAAAACAAATAAATTAACACGTAATGTTAAAAGTCTAGGAAATAATTATAAGGTGATTAAATGAAGTGTTTTTTTTGTACAAAGGAAAAAAACAACTTATTGAGGAATCAAATNNTTTTTTTTTTTTTTTTGTACAAATGAAAAAAAAAAACTTATTGAAGAATCAAATTAAATATGCACATAAAATATACATTTTAAAAGTAGTTATAAATTTTATTATGAAATATAAGATTAACATTCGTAAATGAGTATTATTTAATAAGAAAAAATAATGATATTGCAAATAAGTTACATTTAAAAAGATACTTTTTATAAAGCATTAAAATGTTTCATTTTCAGTTTAATTCAACATTTATCCATTTAAGTAAAACACATAATCACATTGTAAAACTCCCATACATACAAGTACAATTTTGCATTGAATCTCCCTTCTGTGTGGAAAAATCTCTTTCTCTTGGAAATTCTTTCTACTCAACTTTGTAATTAAAAAGTAATTTAATAATAGCATAGACGAGAGTAAAGCAATGAGAATAAATATATGTATATAAAACAAAAAACTAGATAAACTTAATTTACCTGAACTATGAAAATTGTAATTTTTCATTTTACATTTCTTTTTTTTTTTCCTATTTTCCTTTGCAGAAACATCAATACTTACGAGTACATTTCCAAATAGAGAGGAGGTTCACGTTTTTTCATTAACATTAACAACATTTACGTTAACGTTTTAATTTTTATGCTTCATCTTGGTTTTTATCTTGTTGTCGCTCACTTTGGAATATCAGAAGCTATTAAGAGATAAAGAGCTGTAAAATACACCACTACCAACAACCAACGCATTTATAATTAGAATTTAACAAGCAGAACGGAATACAAGAACAACATCCTTCTGCCAACATTTATTTGTTTGTTCATTCGTTCGTTCGTTCGTTCGTTCGTTCATTTATTATACGTTTAAGGACATTACAAGGGTTGGCTAAAGGAAACTTTACAGTTACAAACCAACAAACATTCTAGCCACTAACCATTACCCCTCCCCATCAAACCATCAACTCAAACCAACTGACTCTATAAGCAGCTTCTTTGAGTTGAAGAAATATATAGAAATTTTATTTTCAAATTCACTATAGAAAACAAAAACAAAAGAATAAATTTGCATAATTGAGGCTTAAAAGTGAGTGTATATTTGAGTAATAGAGGAAACTGTTTAATTTGAAAATATTTCACTTCCAGAAAATAAAGAGGTGAGTTCTATGGAAATTTAAAATTTCAATTTTTAATTTATAATTTTAGACTTATAATTATTGATAAAATTTTATCTTCACATATCTACCAAGTAGTTTTAATTTGTAAAATTAATGAAAAGTGATTGTGATAAATAATTTTGATATTCATTTTTCTTGTTAATAACTCTAAATATCTTTTGAATTTGAAGAGCTTTTAGAAATTTTTATAACAATACTTAGGTGGGGGAAAAAAATACAAATATAAAATAGAGTGACCGTATTATATTTTTCTTAAGCGATTGTTTATAAAACAATTTTATTAATTTCTAAATATTAAAAATATCAGTGTTGATTGCAGGAAATTTTTTAAATCTATTTATTGAAAACAGTGGCGAAATGAAATTCTCCTTTGGTAAAGAAAACCAAGTAATTAATGTATTTTTATGTTTTACATTTTTATAATTTAAATGAATTGATTGTTTAAAATAATATTTCGAAAAATCTGATCTCAATTAATTGATTACATATCATTTTAAAAGTAAGTACTTACTAATTTACTTTCCTGTAATGCAGTCAGTATGTTGTTATCATTGAAAAGTAACTGCATCCGTAACCAAGATTTTGCTGGGTAGCAAACGTTTTTCTTTAAAAGATTTTTTTTATATTCCATTTCAGACACAACATCATTATAAAAATTGTTTAAACAACGAAATAATAAATTTAATTTAATTTAATTTAATTTAATGCCACTAATTTATAAAAATATTTAAAAATTATTTTAAAGAATTTAGCTAGAAAATGTTCTTCTTATTTCGCTAAACTAATAGCAAAAAGATCTCTATTTTAAAATATGAATCCAAAAAGAGTGTCATCTTTTTAACTCTAAATAATTTAAATGCAAAAAATTATTAAATATATTTTGTAAATAAACATTTTAGAGAACGAAAGCATTTCAATAAAATTCGATTAAAAAGTGAATTTATCAAATATTTTCTATAAAAAATCTAAACTTTTATATAACATTAACTGTCTTTTAGAATTTCTTATAAAAGGAAAATTTATTAAATTATTGGAAAATTTCTTATAAAAAGAAAGTTTGATGTAAATTACATCTAAAATTTTATTTAATTTTGAAATTATTACACAAAGAAAATTAATTAAAAATTTTTTATTTCAAAGAATTTTTTTTTATTTTTTTTTTTATTTTCTTACAAAATCGTATCGAAAGTTTCCCTTTAAATAAAAAAACATCTACAATTAAATAAATATTATTGATATTTTTTATAAATTTAAAATTTACCAATATTCTATACAAATAGAAAATAGCAATTTTAAATTCCTTTCATTTTGATTGAAAATTAAAAATGAAAGATTAAAGAAATTTCTACCATCTGCTGCCATTTTTATTAATTAATTAATTTATTTTTTTTTTAATTTAAAACAATCTAAAATTGAAAAATAAAAAATTAAATTCTTCAGATCTTCATCAGCACATGGATGCTGATCGTAGCATTCTATCATGCTAGTGTCTATTAAATCTTTTTCTGTATTCTACAAACATTATTACAATAATGAACTTGAGCCTAAATAAATTTATAAACATTCATCATTTACAAAATTAAAATATTTAATATTTTCCTAAATACTTTTTGCTGTGTTGCTGTGAGTCCACAGTCCAGCTTTTCTAAATTTTTGCGACAAATGAACCAATTCATTTATATTAATATTTATATTATTCTGTCTTGAATTCTAAAGTTTGAAAATAGACTTATTATAAGGCTAAAAGGTTTCCTTTTAGTGATCAAGACAAAACCACAATTCTATTTATTATTTAAATGGTCGCATAAGTTTTATTACAAATTTAAATTACCTTCTTATGTAAAGAAAAAAATCAATTATTATGTAATTTCAAAAAAAAAAAATTAACTCTTAATTATTTCAAACATTATTTATTGTATGATTTCTTTTAAATAAAATTAAAAAAAAAAAAAATTCCAACTAATTCCTTTTGTTTTAACTAATGGCTTTTGTTATATTTTAAAATCAATGAGTTACTGAACAACTTAAAAGTAATTAGTTCCTGTAATCATATTTGAGTAATGGCATGAGGTAAGTAGTTGCCCCTAATGTCATCACCGTGTTAAAATAATGGGTTATACAGCTAATGTGTAAGTAGTGTATATTAGCTTCTTAGCTCATTACTTGGCAACCAAAGTTTTTGCTGGACAGATATTTCAGCGTAGATTTTGAATTTAATATATGAACAAACATATTTTTATTATTATGTTTTTTTTTTTTAATAATTTATCAGTTTTTTCTTTAAATAAAATCTTGCCACCTTTTCCGATGCATATATGAGTAAGAAAAATCGGTAAAAAAAACTTTTAATCACATTTAGTGCATCATTTATTGTGTGTTGAAGTTAAAAAAATTGTACTTGTATGTGTGTGTTTGTATGTTTACCAATGTGTGCGGGTGTAGAAATGCAAATGATTAAGTGTATGAATGAAAATACAACAAAACCCGTATCATAATGATACGGTTTTACTATGTATGTCATACGCAAATACATTCGTTTAGCAATACACTACAAAAAATAATTCACTTAAATTATGATTTTTTTTTTTTTTTAGATTTAACTTTTAACAAAAATATTTAATAAAGAAATTATTATATTATTTGTGTTAATAATTAACGGGGCTTATTCCAAAATCATATGAATTAAAACTGAAATATGAATTTTAAATTTTAAATGTATCATGGAAATGTTTGTATTTATATTAATTGTAAGCTACCAATATGATGTGATTTAATCTAATCCTAGAATAAAGTCTTCAATATGGAAGACTAGCTTTTTCAATGGAAGCTTTTTATCATCATTGTATTACCTACACATTTAGTTTATTTTTGTAAGTGTATTCGTACTTATAGCCGCTTTATAAAGTATGTTAATGTATTCATTCATTTATTGTACTATTTTAAACGTTCCTACGTAACATTCATACAATGACTTAAAAGGATTTTTTATTTTTTGGTTTCAGTTTACATAACAAACCCAACGACAACATCAACAGCTTCAACAAGAATACAAACACCATGTGAATATGGAAAATACAATCCTTTTTCGAATATTTGATGTCAATTTTAAAATCGATACTAGAAATTGACATTTTCGTAGGTGGAAGATTTAAATTGCAAATTATACTAAAAACACTTTTAAACTGTTTTTTTTTTTTTTTTTTAAAGCAATAAATTGGAAAATTAGAAAAAGAAAATTTCATGTTTTCCACTTTTCTATTAAAATGAGTAAAAGAAGGAGAAAAAAGTAAAATACTTTTGTTATTTTAATTTTTGTTGAACTTAACTTTTGTTGCTATTTTAACTTAAAATTCATTTAAAAGTCTCAACTAAGAAATACAACAACATAAAAATAAAAACAAAATAATGTTTAAGAAACTTGTTAAATAATTCTCTTAAGACTATTGTAATTTTTGAGTTATTTAATAAATGTATAGCAAGGATTCCATGGTTCCTAAGTAGTAGTGGGGGTTTTTTTTTTTTTTTTTTTTTTTTTTTTTTAAAAAAGGGGGGTTTTTTTTTTTTTTTTTTTTCTTGTTTTTGAAAAAAGTACAGGAGATGAAAAATATTCACAAAGATTGTTTGTATTTAATTTAACTTCTTTTTAGTTTCGAATTCGAAAAAAGTAAAGATTATTTTGCTACTTTGTACTTCTTTTTTTTTTTTATTTTACTTTCTTTTGAATAATAAAAAGATAAAGTTTTGTTTGGTCAGGAATATAAAAATATAGTAAATTAATCAAAAATATACTCTACACAAGAAATTCAATACAAATTTTCTACAAACTACAAATTGGAATTGCATGGTCTATTCGGGAGTTGAAAATAACTTTAACATATTATAATTAAAAGAATTATGGGAGTTTTGACATCATTAGATATCTATTGAAATTTTAATAGATTTTAAATTGAAATTTCGATTTGGTTATTTATGTTCTCTTTATATATTTCTTATTATCAATTTTATAGGGTATAACAGTATCGTGTTTAGTCAACCATAATTTATTACATTTTACCCACAATCATCTTCTTTTTCAGTCAACTATACAATTTATATAAAGTTGTAATATAAAACATTTTATAACATGGTTTAATATACTACAATACAATATTATACACTCACAAATAATACAGAATTATATGAAGTGGTTTATTGACCTCAAACACAGACAAAGAAGAAGAAGAAGAAGATTCGGAAACTAAGGAAAAATCTTTAGTTCATAATTAATAAAGTTTTACAACGTTCCCTAGAGCATACAGAGCAATTTTTATTTTTAAGGGCATACATTTCGATTTTGAAAGCATATTTTATGCATATGAAATAATTTTTGTGTTAAGCATATTTTTTGTTGCTCAGTTTTTAGAAAGTTGTTCGACTTATTTATCGATTAGTTTCTTAGAAAATTATTAGAAAAAAAAAATTATCCCGATTTCATATTATCAATATTCTTATTTATTTACTTGAGAAACAATAATTTCAATAACTTAGTTAACTAACATTTTCTTTTCGAGTGCAACAATAAACGTCAGCAGTAAAACACCATAAACTTTTAGAGAAAAAAAAAAAAAAATGTGGAAAAAACTTTTTACACCAGCACCGACACCATCATCGGGCACAACAACATCAAGCAATTTTTCTACCAAATAACTATAGCAGCAGCCACTACAAGAGTAGTAGAAAACAAGTTAATAAATTTTTGTTAAATAAAAGTACAGCCAAAAAAGAACACAAAAATAACCAAAAACAACCAAAAAAACACACATACATACATGTAAAAATAACATTCTTAAATAAGAAATCAAGGGAAATGGAAAAAAGAATAAAGTTTGAAAAGTTATATATGTATGTATGTAGATAAAAATTCCATGCAACCATGCAATAATAAAAGCAACAAATGTACCATATTAACTATTTTAAATGTTGCATGCAACATATGAAGGCAGACGAATTTATATTAAAAAAAAAAAAAATAATAATAAATAAAAAATAAAGTTGAAATAAATTTTTCCAAATGAAAAAGGGATTTGTATGTGAAAGCAAATAACACAAGATTATATTTCAATTCAGGCTACATTTGAAATTTTAAATGTTCATAAATTAAATAACAAAATAAAAAAATGTTATATGTATTCTTTAAGTTAAAATAATTTTTTAAATTTAAAATTATAAAAGTAATATAAAAATAAATGTTGCTAAATGAAATAAATTCATAAAAAAAATCTATAAGGAAGGAAAATTTAAAATTAAATTTTATGGTTTTTAAATGATTTCATTTCAAAAAGATCTAACTAACTAAACACAGATTTTTAGAAACAGTAGACACCTTAACGTATAATTTATATTAAGAAAAAGCCCCCGGTAGCGTATGATTGTTATTTAAATACATATTTCTTTAAAATTATTTCCTTTATCATTGTTTTTGTTTTATATAAATTAAAAAAAAAAAAGAAAACAAATATTACTTTACTCAAGGGTCTTGTGTTTATTATCTTTTCATACAAAAATTCCATTTCTTCATTATTTTTAGTCCATTAAACTCTTTTCTAGTTTATAAACAAATAACTGCTTAATCATTAAATATTTTCTTCTTTTTTTTTTTTTTTTGTTTTGCTTCTTGTTGTTAAAATAAAAACTTAAATATTTAATGTCATCCATAAAACATCTCAGAAAACAAGAATAGAAATATAAAAGAATAAAAATTCTTATTACTGCTGCTTAAAGTCAAACACCATCAAGTTTGAAATACATACATACATACATAAACAACACTAACACAGATACTTTACTCTTATATAACAAAATTCATTCATTCATTTTATTCATGACATTCCATTTTTTTCTTGTTCTTTTTCTTATAAGAATGACAAATAAAAATATAAAATAATATAATAACAAAATTTTGACTTACACATGTTTAAACAAATACCAACACAAATGCACAAATGAACTTACCTACAGTTCTGATGATAGTTGTGTGATGTTACAGTTATGTTACTACTTATGTTTATCTTTTCATTGATTACAAAGGAAAAGTTTTGTAAGCGAAGCCAACATTGAGAAATTTTATAATCCTTACAGCCAATTAAGAGAGAAATTCCTTTAGTAGAGATACTATCAACAGAACTGTAGGATTGTTGAGGAAAAACAAAAAATTCATAAATATTTTATATTTTTATTTGAGTGTGTGTGTATGTGTGTTTAAATCATGTATTTGGGAGCTTGTTATAAATTTTATAAATAAATAGGGTGTTGTTCTTAGCGGATTGAAAGAGTTCGTAGTTTTATGAACTTAACAATTTTAACATATAAATTAAAATACAAATTTTCCTCAATTTGCATAAAAAGTTATTGGAATAAATATTAGTGAATTTCATAGTTTATACAACATGATCACCCCAACTATTCAATGATTATAAAGTACTTTTTTCACTCATTTCAATAATAGCAACGTTTATGATTCTGTTTAATCATTAAATGATTAACCACAATCAAGAATTTAATATGATCCACTGAATTATAACATGAATTTAAATATTTGTGTATGAAACCCAAAAAATATGAAAAACACATCAAAAGAATTTGTCAGATCAAAGGTCTTTTAAATGTAAAAAAAGTAAATCGTGTCAAAAATATTTGGAAAATTGTTCAATTTCTTTGTGTTTTAAGGATAATATTTTTAATAAATATTAAAAATTGTAAAACAAATAAAAAATTAATAAATATATTGATAAATTTTTATATTTAAAATATTCTTTTTGTAATATTCTCAATAAACAAATGATGTAAAAAAATCAGATAAATGTCATTTATTTTAAAAATATAATATAAAATGGTATTATTAAATGACAAAATTAAGTTATAAATCTAATTAAACCGAATCATTAAATAATGTGAAAATAATTAAATGGAATAAGAATTATGATTACATACAAATATAATTATTGTAACCTAGAATCATATATTACAATCACAGTATGTTGCTCTTAGTTTATGATCACCTAAATCATAGTTTGTTAATATTGAAAATACAAATTTTGAATATAAAAATGAAATAAATAAATTACTACTTATTTGGCATATCCCTGTATCTTTAAATAATTTCAACAATACTACCTAAAAAAAAAAAAAATAATAATAATGATAAAATAAAAAGAAGAAAATTATGAACATAAATAAAAGAATGAAATCGCACGCTCGAATTATTTTCTTATGGAAAGAAAACACGTTCATTTTTAACATGTCTTTTTTATATTTTCCAAATCTCTTTCTTTCTGCTTGTCATAAAAATTATTATTACAGATTTTTTTTTTCCGTTTGTAGCTAAAAACTTTAAAATTTCATTAAAATATTTTATACAATAAAAAATGGGCCACAAAAAAGAAACGAAACAAAATGAAAGAAAAACGCAATATTTTCTTGCAGCATGTTCTTTTATTTGTTGTTTCTGGGAAATACGTACTGTGAAATGTAAACAATTTATTTATTATTAAATAACAAAACAAATAACAACGACAACAACAACAACAGCAACAAATAATAATAAACTAATAAGAAAATGATATGAACAAATAAGAAAAAATCCAAAAAAGGAAAATATGTTTTCATTGCTTATGATTTTTAAAACAAATTCCCAAATTGTAAAGCTCACTTTTAAACACATACATACACTCCTGCTCCTCAAATAATTCAAACCAAAAACTTTATGGCAATATAGAAAATAAATACATACATACATACAAACAACTACAACAATATAAAACCTGATATGAATATAAAATTGTTCACCAAGTCATAATAAAAAAAGGCAACAGCAACAACAACAACAACAACACTAATAATAATTACAAAAACATTTAGAAATTTCAAAAACTTTAAAGGATCTTCTTTCTATTTGTAAAATTAAATTAAAGAAGAAAAAAAAAAAACAGAGATAAAGATAAAGAATTTAAGAAACTTAAATTTGTTTGGAACAAAATTTTAAATAGATTTTAGTTTTTTATTAATTTTGCAGCTTCTAAGTTAGATAAAATAAACTTTACGATATTTATATATTTAACTACAACAGTTTTAATCCTTATATCAGTTAAAGAAGAGTAACTTTATAAAATAAAGCTTAAATATTATGTATATCAGCTCATTTTGTTAATATCGTTATATTTATTATGCATTTCTTAAATCAATTACGAAATTTATTACTTAGTTAATCATATATTCAATTATCATTAATAGACGATATATGTAGTAAAGATTGTATAAAAAACACACACACCACAACTAATGCAAAGAACTTATTCTTAACTCATATTTTATTAATTTCTAAAGTTTTAAACTTCTACTTCATTATTCAATTAAATATTTCCTCTTTTATGACATTTCAAATAGAAACTGACCAAACATTCATTCAAAAATAAATTAAACATCACAAAATCATGATTGTTTAAGAAGCCATACAAAGTAGGAGAAAAAAATGAAATGAAATGAAATAAAACTTTTCTCTTAACATCCCCCACATTTATTTAAGGAAAAAAAAAAAAAAAACGGAGAAATGAAAAGAAAACTAAAAACTTTCTTCATGACTTGGTAATTGTTCCCTTAAGCTCATTTTAACTTTTTAACTGAAATTAATTACAAATTCAATTAAAAAAAAGCAACGCAAAAAGAAATTAAAACCTTGCGATTAGTTTACAATACTATTATATGTTGCCATGATGCAATAGGAAACGGAAATAACGTATTCAAATGGAAAAATTATTAATACGAAGCAAACACACAGTTACAAATAAAACAAAAAATGAAAAAAAACTAAAACGTAATTAAAATGAAAATTAAAAACTAACACTAAAGGTAAAGTTTTCTACAAATTTCAAATAGAAATTTATTTGAAATTATTTACATTGAGTTGTCATCAGCCATCCCAACTTAATTAAATATATTAAATGACAACGAAGCGTATGATTGATATGAAATTCAATTTTGAAATTGTAATTTCTTTAAATAAATTAAAAAAAAAATGATAATAAAAAATAAATAATTAAACCCGACCTTGACAGAGCATATGAAAAAAGTATAATTTAATGACAATTACAAGATTAAAAATAAAACTAATTATTGCAGCTATTATGTAGGTGGTTTGTCAAATATACTTTGTTATGTAAAAAGAATATTTAAAGAAAATTTTGTCAATTTTGTTTTTGTATATTTTATATACTTCAAGGTTTTCCCTTTCTCTAACAAGAAATTATAAAATATATATGAGTTTTTTTTATCACGAAATTTGTTTATAAATAAAAAAATAATTGAAATATGTGACAGAGAAGAAAAAAAAAAGTATTAATCATACGCCTGTTTTCTGTATAAATGATTTTTATTTAATATTAATCATACGCATCGATGTTTAAACAAAAATTTTTACAAATGAGTACAAGGAGCAAAAAGATAAATGAAATTTTTTTTTTTTTTAAATTTCGTTTAACATTATTGATTATTTTTGACACAGTTGAGATAAAAAAAATGAAGATGTATGATGTTTTACAAATTTATGTAGCTAGAAAATTGTTAAAAAAAAACAATATTTTATTTTAACGAAATTTTTTATATAAAGATTTTTTTTTTTGAATAATTAAAAATATTCACAAAAAATTACTAGTTTTTCAAAAGAAATAAATAAATAAATAAAAAAAGTGTTTGAACAAATCAAAACTTACTTTTTGATTCAATAACTAGTTACTTTTGTTTGAATTGTCCACGAACTCTACCAATACCCAGAAATATGTACTAATTTTTTTAGTTCAAGGGTATATCTTTTTGCTTACAATAAGTTAAAAATGATGTAGCTTATTTTTGGTTTGTTAGAGTAAAATATAAATAAAAACATATTCTGATGCCATTGTCTAACACCTAGTTCTGGAACCGTTCTATATAATGGCTACTGTCTAGCTAACACTTTCACAGAATTAGTACTGGAGGTGACAATTTCAAATAAAAATCATTGGTCGTAACGCCAAAGTAGAACAAGTACAGTTTTTTTTTTTTCAATGGGTTCTGGAAGTAGCTGTAGAACTAATACAATTTGTTTCTTTAATTAATACATTTGTATTAACAAAAAAAAAGTAGTACTTCTAAATATCGTTACCAGAATGTAAGGATTTATTACTTAATGTAATGGTTATTTATCCCATTTATCTAATCTTAATATCTGTTGCATCTAATTATATATGTTTATAATAAAATTATATTTTTTTATTTTCAGATTAAATATTTTTTGAGAAGGTAAACACGACTGGGTAATTATTTTTATAATGTTAAACTAAAGGTATGTTCAGACTTGTCAAATATTTGGCCAAAATGAGGTAATCACTGTATAAAATATATTCTAACCACCATTTTAATGGAAAAAATATTTTTTTACTTATCATTTATCATCGATGATATTTTACCGAATATTGATTATTCGAACATTCGGCAAATATTTTTGTGATGCAATTTTGGTCCAATATTAAACAAATGTGAACATAGCTTAAGATTTTTTTTAATATTATTGAAAATTTAATGGACTAAACTTTTTATTTTAACTTTAAAGTTTAACAAAGAATTATAAAAAAAAATGATTTCATGATAGTATATAAAAACATTTACTGAATGTATTTCAATTTTTTTTGTATCTTGTAAATAGTCTACGGATATCTATATCGATTCCAGTTTCAGAAATTTTAAAAAATTCCAAAATTTATATAAATTTAAACTTTTATGTTTTTTGAATTTTATTATTTTTAATTGGCGTCTAAATTTCGCTTTAATATGAATGTCTGAAAAAAAAAAACTTTTTAAAAATGCATTTTAATGAATTTGAATATTTTAAATAGATATTTCGTTAAAGTATTTTTATTAGGCGTGCTCTTCTCAAAAATCTGAAATTTCTCTTTTAATGCAGAGATTGAATATCACCGTCGTACATACCGCTTTAATTCTTAAAGTTCTCAAAACCTTATTAAAAATATCGCTATTTAAATTCAAATATGAACCTACATTTTTGAAAAAAAAAAATTAAAAATTAAAACTGAAAACAATAAATGGTTTAATAAATTAAAAAAAAGTTGTTTTGTTATTATTATTTGTTAATTATTTCTTATTTTAAACTTTATATTCGTTGTGACAAACTAAGATAAAAAAAATGTTCCAGAAATAACACAAAAAAAAGAGATCGCTATCAATTTCACTTATTCAATTAAAATTATGGAATTCGCATTCTTTCTCCAACAACAACAACAACAACATCATTATCATCATCATCATAATGATTTTTTTCTATTGTCTGGTCAAAACCCACACACAATAAGACTAACACTCGACTTTATAAAAGTCGTTAGTTAACTTGTTTATGTATTTGTTTGTTTAATTAATTAAAAATAAACTATAAAACAATATTGTTTTGTTGTAAACAATACAAAACTACTTGAGTTTCATTGAGTAGTTATTTTTATTATTATTTTTTTATTTTATTCTCTATTTTTATTCATCACTTATTATTTAATGTTGGAGTAAAAATCAAACAAAACAACTCTAGAATAAAATGGATTAATAATAAAAAAATAAAAATAAAAAATATGTAAAAAAAAAAAGAAATTTTATAAAACAATAGAAATATTAGTGAAGATAAAAAGTAGTTGGCCTTTGTTTTAAACATTAGAAAAACATAATTAATTTTATTAAATTTTTTATAATTAAAATTTGTCATTCTTATTAAAGCCAAATAAATTGTAACTTTTAATTTGTGTGTCTTTATTAGTAAATTTAGCAATTTTCTTTTAAATATTTTTAAAACATTCTTTGCTTTTATGATTTCATTTTTCCTGCAAGTTTTTCTTAATTTTTCCCTTAAAAAAAAAGAGAAAATCAGTGAGTCTAAGCCAATTTGTTGTTTATTTAAGGCATCTTTAAAGAGTATTATGTTTTCATTGGTAACATTTTTTTAACCAACCAACGTCAGTTACTGTCATAAAGTCTAATCCTTTTATGGTCAGGACAGGAAAACAGAAAGAATGAAGAAGAAATAAACAAACAAAAACGCACACACACACACACACACACACTAAACTAAACCAAAAGTGTAGTCAAGTGTGAAAAATGCCATTTAAGACTTTCGCTTCTCTATTTTCTTGCTATTTTGCATGAACAAGATAAATTCTTACATTTTCCAACAAAATATTACAAAAAAGCTAAAGATTAGAAAATATATAGACACAAACAAAAGCAAAAATACAAATACAAGAACTCTACCATTACATACTCATACTACTCACATACACTCACACACGCACAAACACACAGAGACAGACAGACTGATATATAGATAGACAAACTACTGAAAATAATGTCTATGTATGTTTATTATTTCATGCAGACAGCCAACTAACAAGCAAGCAATCATGCATGCATGAAGTAATTTAAACTAAGTACTTTTTGTTCTAAATTCTTACATTTTTTTCATCTTGTTATTTAAATCATAAAATAGAAAATACTTTATATTTTACAATTTTAAATACTCATCTATTCTATGTTCACAACTATGAATGTCTGTCTGTATGTGTGTATGTATGTTGAGTATTATTTTTCATTTTTCATATTTATTATGAATTTGAATGAAAAACAACCAAACAATAGCAACAAGTAGAAGGTACTTATATATCATATACCATAAATAATGATATACATTCATATTTACTAAATGTGTATAATTATGGGTAAAAGTGTAAAATGTAAAATATTCTTCTAATTTGTATGTAGTTTTATATGAAATATTTTAATATTCATACCTACTACAAGATATTTTGAAATAGAGAGACGTTTATATAAAACAAAAATTTCATTGAGTAGAAATTTTAATTCTTAAGTTATTTAAAAATAGTTTCAATTGCCATAAATTTACATGTTTTATATTGTGTTTCTTAATGTATACATTTCCATACATATATTTAAACAAAATCATTAAGAAATATTTAACTTAAGGTGACAATTTTAATTGTTAAAACGTGGTTTTTTTTAACTAAATATTTAATAACAAAATATTTACAATTATTTGCTGAGAATAACAACTACATAAACTTACTAAAAATCTATTTAATATTTGTTTTTTGTATTTACAAGCTGAATTATGCTTTAAAAAGCCACATACCAAAATAGTTAAATCATGAGCAAAAAAAAAAAAAATATTGAATGGTTTCAAGAATAAAGAAAAAAAACAATTTAATAATTTTTTTAAATAAATAACAACAGGTTAATTTGGTTCCTTGTTGAGTTTATAATCGTGATTTATTAGTTACAATCATGAATGGTTTTAGTACACAATTCTTTTTTTTTCTGTTTTCCTCAATATAACAACATGATTTTTATCAATTTATTACGTAATTGTAGCATTAACAAGAAAAACAAAAACAAAAAGCATAACTGGGTAAATACATGATTAAATGTTTAATTTTATTAAGTTGTTGCTAAGATTTTATAATTTTTGTGTAACTATTCATTCGTAAACAAAAACTGTTTAAACCTTTATTTTGCTTTTTAAATCAGTTATCTAATTTAAATTGTTGCGTGCATTGGTGTGACAATTTTTTAATTTAAAACAAAAAAAAAAAAAAAAATGGGCAAAAAAACCTCATCATGTTTAAACAATCAAAAGCTGCAGAAAATAATTTTATAAAAAATCTCATTAAAATGATACACATTTAGCTATTAAGCCAGTCAAACAGTCAGTTACTTAGTAAATTTCTTAGTTGTCGACAGTTGTCTGCCAATTTAAGCCAAAAAAAAAAGTATAAAAAAAGTAATACAAAGTAAATTGAAAGATTGTATGATAAACTGATTATTTCGTTTATTTATTTTTATTTTTGCTGACTTAATTTGAGTCACACTTTTATTGTTGTTTATGTCAAAACAAATTTGTGGCCGTTAGATTTTAACCCATTTAAGGCTGAAAGTGAGATTGAAAATATTTTATTGAATAAACATGACAAATAAAATGGATGCATTTGTTATATTTCATCAAAAAAGTATTAACTTTTATAATAATTAATAATTTTTATTTTTTTAAACCGAAAATAAAAGTTATTTTGTGATTCTCTCTTATTTTCTATGTGTGCTAAACGCAAAAAAAAACTCTTAAACGACAAAAAAATACAAAACCAGAAAAAACTGACAAAACTTTATTTTCTGCATTATTTTTCGTTTTAGCGTTTCTTATAATTTTGGTAGATTCAGAATGGAATTTTGAGTCGAAATTTTTTTCATGCATTAAACATACCAGCACAAATATAAGACAAAATCATTCCTTTCTTCTCTATCCGATGACTAGAATAAGTTCGACATACAAAAAAATCTCATTTCAATCATTACGTTGTAGAAAAAAATTATCTTTCGGTAAGTCAAAATTTGTTATCAAACTATATAACTTCTTTTCCAAAAAAAAAAATCACAAACTTAATATAATAAATTCCAAACAACAAAAACTATTTCTATTCCGGACTTAATCTTACTTATTTATTATTATTATTATTATTATTATTATTATTATTATTATTATTTTTTTTTTTTTTGTTAATTTTCTTTAAAAATTTTTGCTACTTTATGCATAAAACTCTTCTTAATGACTTTATTCTACTTGCCATGTTCAAGAAAACTCCCATCATAATTCATAAAAAAACGAGAAAAACCAAAAATAAAAAAAAAACAAATCACAACTAAACTAAGAAACCAAGAAAAACTTTTAAAAGAGTTTCTTTGGGTTACTGTGTCAAGTTAAGAAAATTTCACAAAAACCAAACAACAAAAAAGAGGCGAAAAAGAAAACTGAAAACAACAAGCGGAAGCCCTTAATACACCGACAACAACTAACAACAACACACGACTTCAATACAAACAACTATTGTTGTTAAAGGCAAATGTAAAGCTGAGGAAATTTTCTAGACTAAACACAAAAGAAAGAAAAAAATAGAATTCCATAACTCGACTAGTGAAACAATTTATTTCCTTTTGGCTACAAACAAACCAATTCACATTATTTGGTGGCGTTGTTGGATGCTACAGCAAACATAACAAGAAAACCTTCAACAATTTCACATGATGCATGTGGTTGCATCAGGAAGGGTTAATCGTCCATGGTAAAATAAAGACAATGACAAAGGCATGATTGTTTTTTGGAAATACTTTTTATTTTTTAATCTGGGTATTAACTACTTTGAAACATTAAAAGAAATAAATTAACATCTGTAAAAAACAAATACAAATACTTAGATTAAAAATAATAAAAAGACTTTAAGAAAATATTATAAAGAATTATTATTGCTGGAATCTCAGCAGCTTAGATACGTTTTTCTAATAGAAAATTAAATAATATCCGCTATCTTAGACAAATGAAATAAATGTATATTAGTAAATGAATCAATCAATTAATTTGTCCTTATTGTATTAAATTTAAAATTTCTATGAAAACATTACAAATACGAATTAGTTCAAAAACCAAAAAAAAATACTCCCCCAACACATGCAAATAGTTTGGCTTTTCTGACCAAGATGACGTTTTAGTTATTTTCTATGAGAAATACCAAAAGTTCTACAACTAATTAATTCAAATAATTTAACAATGTTTTCTCATATCTCCCTCATAACTTGTCCAATGAAAAGAAAAAGTTCAACTACTGACAGATCAACAGTTAAAATAAAATCTCTAGAAAAGAAAAACTAAAACAAAGGTTAACCGTTCTTTTTGTTAAAAAAAGAAAAAATCTGAAAATTGTCTACAATTAGAGGATGCATGTGTTTTGCTGATTGCAAATGGGAACCAGTAAAAAAAACTGTATGTTTTTTTTTTTTTTTTGCCCAAAACCAAAAAAGTGTGTCACTATGTCCGGAGCACAAGCAGCCAGTCAACCAACCAGCCACACTGTCTACAATTATGTTTTTTCTCTTGTTAGCGTGTTTTTTTTTCCACAATCTAACTTCACTTTAGAAATGATATATGCAGCAGAAAAAAAGCAAAAAAAAAATGGACTGACTGACTATCTTTCTCATCTTTGTTCCAGAATGAAAATGCAGTAAGATTTAAACAATAAATGAATTGAAATAAATGAATAGAATAAAATGAATGTGTGTTCCTCTGTGTGTTTGTCTTTATTTTATTATTCTTTTTTATTTTTATTTTGTCTGCTGCATAAATACAGATGGATTTTGTTAAAAAAAGAAAAAAATGTATAAAACTCTGAAGTGTGCAAATGTATGAACTCTAATCTATTCAGTTTTTCTCTTTAGTTTAATTTTTATAGATTTTTTTGTTGTAGTTTTTTTTTAATTAATACAACATATTCCGCCTTCATTTTGATCTCTGATGTTCTGATTGAGTTTTATTTTATTTCACATTTTTTTTTATTTTTATTTTATTTGACGCGATATCATCATAAACTCATGCATGTCTGAATGATTTGAGTTTACTACTCCTATTATTACCGACTGACTATAACTTTGTTTAAGTGCCTGTCTGTCTGTCTGTCTGTCTGTCAGTCAGTCAATCTGTCTGTCTGTACGTCTACCTATTTCATCTATTAGTATATGACGGACTAACTTCTTCAGCAGACCCTAACTGAATATCGAGTTGATTGGTTGTATATTAATGGCTGTTTGGTGGTTCATCGATAAGTTTGATTGTTGTCTTGTTTGCTTCAATTGATGTTGCTGTTGCTACTCAATGTGCTTCTGTTGTTTCTATTTGCAATTCACTGTTTATTATGATTATGAATGAGCATTTGTTGCTAACAAAATAATTGCCTGTTATTTATCTTTTTTTTTTTTTTATTTTTTATTTTACTTTCTTTGGAAAATCTATGGCCAAATGTTATTAATTTGTGAATCAAACAGTAGAGAGCTGTATCATACCGATAAATAACGCCGGCTGCACCCAGTTTTAAATTGTATAGTAGGCTTTATTCTTCAATTTGCTCTGTCGGTTTTCTTTCTTTCTTTCGTTTTTTTTTTTTTTTTTTTTTTTTTCCCCCCTTTTTTTTTTTTTTTTTTTTTTTTTTGCCCCCTTTTGTATTTTCGAGTAACTAAAGTGGAAAAGTTAAGTGGTTGGAAAAATAAACCTTTCATCTTTCATAATGTTGATTTTTATATAATTTGTTGTGCTCTAACAATACAAGAAAATTGTGCATAAATAATAAATTTTATTGTTTATTGTATTAATTATAATGGATTGTATACGTAATTTGAATGCTTCTCTATAAAGAGTAGAAGTACAATTTAGTTGTTCCTTAGGTTGGTGAGGAAAGTTTTATATTATAAAATTTTTATTATTAAAAAAATTACAACAGCTTTTGGAAAAAATGGTAAAAATTGCCCCTTAAAAAAATTCAAATATATTCTATGGAAAACATTACTAAGTCTGCTGACAAAAAAAAAAAAAAAAAATTGATTTGCTATTTTTCCATTAAGTATATATAAAATAATCTTTTTCTCATTCTCAGCATAAAAATCAAATTTTGAAATTAATAATTCTTGAATACTATGGTAGGTAATGTGCCAAAAATACTGACCTTCAATCATACAATCACAAATAATAAATAATATTTTTTATTTGCTTTATTTTCTGCAAGTTTAAGAGTTTTAGAAAATTAACACTTAAGTGTTAAATACCAATTGAAACGTAAAATTTTCTGTTTGCGTTTATATATTTTTTTATGCATGAGTGTCCCCAAAACCCAGTGTCTTCAATAAAGTGTGAAACATTATTTTAGAAAAAAATAAAATAAATAACTAAAGTGCATAGATCGCAGTAAATTAAATACTACAATTTTTAAAAATATTTAAAAATTCTGGATCTAGGAATAGCAATTTACTTTTTTTAATTGCTTTAGGAGAAGAAAGTAAAAATATTAACTGTAACCTTTATTATAAAAAAAAAATAAAATATATAAAATGTAACAATTATGGTCCTAATTTTTTTAATTAACTACAATTATTTTTATTTAATTAACTACAATTAAATATTTATTTAACAGTATTATGTTTAAAATTAATTGAAGGCGAAATGAAAATTATATAAAGAAAATGTAAAATTCAGGGGGTTTTTTAAATCAGGGACCGAAAATTATAATTACTTTTGACAGACAAATCTTATTACTTTATTTTATTATTATTATTTAAAGGAGTAAATAAAAATAATATAATTTTAGAAAATATAATAATATAATTTAGAAATTTTATTTCTATATTTATAATAATGAGTGTTTAGGTTTTACCTTTGGTACTATCAGAGACAAGAAGGCAATTTATGATTGCAAGCTGGAGTAGATCAGTATTAAGTATTTGGGTACTTAATATCAAATTATATCTACTCGATACATTCAGAGTTGTATTTTGAAGTACAATATAATCTTTTTTTGAACTTAATTATACTAGAAAAGTCATTTATAAAGATTTATAATAACAGATTGGAAGCATGGGAGTAAGATCCTACAAAATTCCGTATTGGCGAAAATGTATGTTGACCAGGATTTTCAAATCGATGTTAGAGAACTGATTCCAATTTTTATTTTTTTTTTATACTATTCTGTAATCAGCTCACAAATACGAACCTTGATGTACAAACTTTCTATATTAGAATCTCAAAAATACGGATTATGTGGACACTATCCAGCAAAAATAAACAGAAGTCATTAGTACATTTTTACTACTCCCAGACTATCAATAGGAATATATTTTCGTGACCTTAGATCTTTAGTTACATCCAAAGATATA
Source organism: Phormia regina (assembly GCA_001735545.1). Taxonomy (NCBI): domain Eukaryota; kingdom Metazoa; phylum Arthropoda; class Insecta; order Diptera; family Calliphoridae; genus Phormia; species Phormia regina. Next base: position 29,034 of record MINK01172159.1, read on the forward strand.
ATTGAAGTTCGGTTTAAAAAAAATATTTCTTTATATACTAATTAAATTTAAGATAAATCCAAAGAATCCGTTTTTCATAACATCCTGGACATGACATCCTATTCAGTGAATAGATACCAAAAAAAGAGAACATTTTCCTATGACAAGCCTATGTTAAATTCATTAGAAATGATCCGAATTTGCACTACTTCTGGATCACAAGTTTAAAATCTTATTGACTTCTTTGGATGTTCTATTTTTGCTGGATAATGGCGAAGAAGGGAAACAATATTTAACGGCATAATTCAATATTTGCAACGCCATTATTTATAAAAATAAATATAATGTCATATAGATATAAAATTATTCTCCTTTACGCTCAGTTTTTAGGCGGAGGTTGAGGAGAGACTGAAAATTACTATTTTTTTAATTAAAGCGAAAAGCTAAGTAATCAAATGCAAGAGGAATTTTTTATTTCTTATAATTTTTATTAAAAATTAAAAAATTAAAAATTATAATAGATACGATACCTGGTTAAATACATCCTCTTAAAGCAAATACCAATTACAAGAATTTTTACATTTCATTTCACTTCTTATTCAAATACTAAATAATTTTTATTTAACTTTAACTTTAATTACTTAACATTTTCCATTCATTTAATTCTATTTCTATTAAATCAAATCAAATATTTTCTTTTATGTTACAAATCTTAATTGACTAGAGAAGAATTATTCAGGGCAAATCTTCTTTCTTTATCAATAAAATTTATATTATTTTCTAGAAATATTTAAAATTCTGCAAAAAGCAAGAAGAACAGAGAGAGTGCGAGAGAGAGAGAGAGAGAGAAAGTGTCAAGTATTAATAAACAGTAGAAGAAATATATGGTTTAAATTAAAATTGATTGAAAAATTCTCGTCTTCATTTAATTTTTATTTTTATTTATTATTTTTTCTTTTTTTTTCGTTTGCCATGTGACCTAATAGACTCAATGAGTAAGAATGTGCGAAAAATGTGTAAAATACACCCACTATTAATTTGTATAAATTGGAAAAAAAAGAAGAAGAAGAATATTTATTCTGGTTAAATAATAAAATATTAAAAATAATCGATGATTTTAATGTAAACATTGTAATGACTTTGTTACTTATATTGTTGTTGTTTTTTTTTTTTATTTTTATTTTATTTTTTATTGGTTGGTAATTTTAATATTTGTTTAATTTATATACATATATATATATGTGTGTGTGTGTGTGTGTTTACATGTATCAACATATAAATTAGTAAGATAATTATTAATGCCCTACATTTGGTAAAGGTCTACTGATGTAGATTAAAATACATTAAATTGGAAAAATAACAATACAAACCAATACAACAATTAAATTACCAAATCTATTACCAAGAAGTCGTTTATAAACATTTCTATACAAAAAAGTAGAGCTACTAATTGTTTTTAATATTTTAAGTATTTTATTTAATTTCTCCACTTAAATGAAAATTTTCCAAAATTTGTTTCTTTGTTATTTAATTATCCGTAAATTTCAAATCGTTACACCTACACCTACTACATACATATACAATTTCAATTGCAAAGGCCAACATTATTTGGAATCATTATTTAACACACATTGAACATAAATTCAAAATCTATAAAAATCTATAAATTTTACTAATAGTTTGTGTTTATTGTATTTGAAATTGTATTTTGTAAATATTTACATGGATTTTGTATTTATTATCAATAGAAATTGATGAAAATTGTGCTCTAAATAGTAAAGAGTATAATATCAAGTAAAAATTCAGCAAAATGTAATAAATAATGTTAAATTAGAACACATAATAAAGATTTATAATACACTTTTTTTTTCCTATTTTAATGTTAAATCATGATAATGTTGCAAAGAATAAACAAATGCAGTTGTTACAAATACAACTTTAAAAAAAAGTATATTAATGTAAATAGTCTTGTTAAGATTGAGATTAAATTATTATTTACATTTGAAAGAAAAACGATATTTTTGTTTCATATTGAAATATAAAAATTTGAATAAAACTCACCATCAATAATGAGATTTTATTAAACATTGATAATGGGCGACTTACCTGGAAAATATAAAAAAAAAAAAAAACAAATTAATAAATACTTAAAGTTTAAAAATAAAAAGAATGTCATAAAGCATTTGAATGCAAAAAAAATAATAATAATTTAAGTAGCCATTAAATTTATACAAATGATTATATTATATCTTTCTTGTTCTCTAAACCCAACAAAACTCCTTTAAGCATCCAGTCACTCAAAATAATACAACATGCCAAAGTTTATAAAATATTTCCGATTTTAAAACATTTTTAAATGTCAAACTCAGCTCACAAAGATAGAAGATGATGATGTTATTACTACTAAAAATACTACTATATACATTTTATTATATGATTCTTTTTCATATTTTATCTTTATATTTAACTCCTCATTTCTATTCTAGAGAGATGCACATTTTTTTTTTTTTTTCAAATAAAACTGAAATATAAAAAACTATAAAAATAAATGCATAAATAAGCATTTTTAATGCTGCCTGTAGTGTCAGAAATCATAATTTCTATGGATGTGTTTGGTATATTATGAAGATGTGTGTGTATATATGTGTATATATTTGTATAGGAAATTTTTCTATTTGTTGTTTAAACAAAAACAACAGATGAAAATTCAAATTATAGAAATATTTTGAAGTATTTTATATGTATTTGCTGATCTTTTTTTAATATCTTTTAGATTTTATTTCTTAATTTTTTGTTTTTGCAGCATTCGCTTGTGTTTGTAAAGTAATTACTCTAGAGATACAAACAAATCATAATTACACAGAAAAAAATATTTCAAATTATTTTTAAATAAAATTATTAATTAAATATGTATAGCAATTTTATTATATTATTAATTATTATAATTAATTTGGTTTAAATTTATATTATAAATAAGTTGACATGTCGTTAAAAAATATAAAGAAAAATTAAAAATTTATCTATAAAAATATACACAGAAAAAATTCATCAATTAACAATAATATACAAAAATAATTCATTCAATTAAAAGCTTTAATCAAATTTGAACCTCTCACCAAAATGATTATATCAATTCCCAAAAACAATAAAAAATGCAAATCCAAAAAATATTTCCAATTAATAAATTAATTAAATCAATCAAGTAGATGATTAAACGAATTAAAAATTTGTATAGGAAATAAAATCGTACTAAAATTTATTTTTTATTTTATTTTATTTTTTCTTAAATATATTTATTAAATTTGTATAAAAATTTAAACAACTGTGTTAATTGAAAAAAAGAACAAATAAAAATAATAAAATTAATTATTGTAGTTATTAATATTGTCGTTTTCATGATTGGAGCAAAATCAATTAACAATTAAGTCGATTTTTTAATTTTTTTCTGTGTATCATAAAAAACTGTTTACGTTTTTTTTTTAATTTTTGTGAACATTTTATTAAACAAATATTGAAACGGCGGCTCTTTTTTTTTTTTTTTGGAGAACAAAAAATTATTACATTAAGCAAAAAAAAAAAAAAAATGCAATATTATTATTGTATGTCAAACATTTTTTGACATCTAACCCACTTTGGTTATATGATATATATGATATAAAAATTCGAAAATAAATGGAATCTAATTGTTTAAATGAATACAAAACTTTAGTTTTTTATGATTTAAATTTCGATTAAATACTTTTGATGAGTATGTAATAAAATTTAATTTAAAAATAATTTAGATTCTATTAAAGTTTTTTTGATGGAATTTTTTTAATAGTTTATTCCAAATGGCGACTTACTTATGCACTCAAAAGTGTTAAAATAGAAATTAGACACAACTTCTTCATGTTATTATGAAATATTGGAAATTTTATTATAAATATAAAAAAAACGATTCAAATTGTTCCAGTGCTAAAGAGTAGAAATGCAAAATTTCTCATATAACAAAAAAAATTAAAAAAAAAAAAAAATCAACTAAAATTTTAAAATCATCTTAAAAATTAAATTTTTTGAAAATAATATAAAAACTATAAAAAGTGCGAACAAAGATTCAAATTAAAAAAAAAAAAAAAAACTCTCATTAAGANNAAAGATTCAAATTAAAAAAAAAAAAAAAAAAAAAAACTCTCATTAAGAAAGCTTTTAAAAAATATATACACAGCTACGCACAAAAAATAGGGTCAAGAATATTTGTTTGAAATTATTATTTATTATTCTATGTTGGGAAAAACTATTCCAATTACTTGTTTTAAATGTGTAAATTATTTAAGTAATCAAAATTGCTTTTACTACAAATAAAATTTAAAAATAAATTTTTCGGCTTCCAATTATTTATCTTATTGCATCAATTAACAAATTAATCAAATCTTTGGGTGTAAAAAAAAATGTTTTTGGTAAATATCACCTTAATAAAATTATGATAAATAAATTGAGAACTATTATTGGTATGTATTAAAAAATCCTTTGAAATATTTAAAAATTTGTCTCAATTCCAATTAAAATATTTAAGTTCCCCTTAAATAAAATGATGCTATTAATTTTAATTAAAACAACAACAACAACATAACAAAAAAATACAAAATATTACAACTTTAAAATTAAATAACTAAACAAAACACATGTCAAGTTGTTGAAAACACTAAAAATAAAAAATCGGAATCATCAAAGTCTATTTTTATTAAGAAATTCATTAAAAAAAAAAAAAAATGCCAAAAATCACAAAATAGTTTTTACAACTAATTTTTAAATCTAAATATTTACATTAAAATTAATATTTATTAAACGACTAAATGAATGATTAATATTATATAGATGTTTTTTTTAATTTTTTTTTTCTATCATTATAAACAAATAGACCTATTGACTTGAATTCACACCTTTTTTTTACGTTGAGATTTCAACAAAATTGAAATTAATTAGTAACATTTATTCATTTATTGTTTAAACAATTTTAGCATTAATAAACAAATAAATAAATAAATTATTTATCATAAAATTATACAAAACTTAATAAATACAATAACAGAAATAACAATAACAAGAAAAACAAAAACAAAAACACATAACTAATAGCAATTTCAATTATATATATATATATTTTTTTTTAATTTATATATATATATATGTATGACCAGAATATCATAGAACCTAAGAGCGCCAACTATTTTTTTTTAATTCACTTTAATTTTGGCGCTATTGACGCCATTAAATATATTTTTTTTTTTTTTTTAATGGTGACAA
>MINK01172159.1:34647-57732 GCA_001735545.1 Phormia regina
TTATTTTTTTTTTTTTTTTAATTTTTATATATATATATGTATGACCAGAATATCATAGAACCTAAGTGCGCCAACTATTTTTTTTAATTCACTTTAATTTTGGCGCTATTGACGCCATTAAATATATTTTTTTTAATGGTGACAAAGTTAAAAATTGTTATTGTACTAAAAAGTTATTATTATAGAATTGACATATTTGTAATATTAAACAATATTTTTTTTATTCAGTATTTGTTACAATAAAGTTTTTTCTATTGATTTGAAAGTTGTCAAATTTGATGTGGTTTGAAAAACCTAAAAGATTTACTGGTGGGAGGAGGTGTGTTGAAATCGTTAAAAATAACGACAATTATTAAACACCATTCTAATGATGGTCATTAGTTATTTATAGTCACTTATTTTGAAAGATACTATTTTTTTTAATGATAGTCAGTCTTTTTTTTCTGGGGGATTTTTAAGGCGTGTAGCCTTTTTGGGTTTTTGTATTAATTTTTTCTTTATTATTCTTTTTTTTTTTTTCTGGGTTTTTTCATACACTTTTGCAACAAAATAATAATAAATAAGTAAATGAATAATTTATTTCAAGTAGTTAAAGATAATAAAACTAATTTTTTATTATTATTTATTTTTTATTTTGCAGATTTTCATATGAATAGTTATTGGAATCAATAATATTAACACAAAGAAAAGGTAAGTTTATATATATTATATATATTTTTTTTTACTGAAACGAATACAAATACTATTTTGAATATAAAGTTGTTTCACAATAACTGTAGGAAGTGTAAAAGCCAAACGAGACCTTTAATTGTATTAAATCCTAAAATTGATTTTTAGTTTGTTTAAATAAGTTCTCACGTGCAGAGTGTTGATAAGAAAAGTTAAAAATAATTTAAATTAAATAAGTTAAATATCTTTCAAAAGGAATACAGTTTTCAGAAAAGAAAAATCGTAACTACACAGAAAAAATTATTACTGTATTTTTTACAATTAACTCAGTTATTTAATTTTGTATCAAAATTTAATAAATATGTTCAAGAAAAAATAAATTTTGATGTGATTTTTTTTTCCTATACAAATTTTTAATTCAATCAATCACCTACTTGATTGATTGATTTAATTAATTTATTAATTGGAAATTTTTTTCTGTTTTGTATTGTTTATAGTTTTTAGTAATTGATATAATCGTTTTGGTGAGAGGTGCAAATTTGAACAAGTTTTTAATTGACTGAATTATTTTCATATAAATTTGTTAATTGATGACTTTTTTCTGTGTATGAAACTAATTTAATTAAATATTATTAACATAACTATTTTTTAAATATTTATAGTAAAGAATAATAGTTTGTCATTTAGTTATTAATTGGTCTCCTTTATTTTTGTTATGCTTTGATCCCATACAACGATGGGACAAAAATATAAGGAGTTGCCATAGCAAATTGAAACTTGATTCACATATTACTTTAGGTTTAGAATGAATTTTGAAAAATTTGTGTAAGAACACGACCACCTTCCATATAACCTAAAGTAAAAAACCAATTTATTTCTAAAATACTTCTTTGAACAAAATTTGTGCCAAACCATTTAAATTGATTGATTGTCTATAAGTCGTCTAAGTTATTGTTTAATCCCATATATCCTGAAACTAAAAAAAAAAACGGATTTACTGCGTGAATACTAGGCAGAATTTAAAAAAAAAAAAAAAAGTTGGTTATTAGAGTTAGATATATATTATTTATGATTCATTTTTTTTTTTAATCGGAACAAGAATACGCATACTTTGCATATATCATGAAATGAGAAAAACGCATTTCTGGCTAACACATCGTTTTTAATTTTATACAAATAGAAGGAAGTGTCACAGAAAATTAAAACTTTGCACAAAGTTTAGAAAATCAGAGCCGGAAATAGAATAATAAAAATAAATATTTCAACATAATGAATTTTCTGACTTTTGTGTAATAAAAGAAAATTTATAAATTTGCCACAACTTATTTTTTTAAGTTGTGGCAGAGAAAAAGAAGTACTATTTTATATATTAAAAAAAAACAATATTAAATTTTAAAATCAAGCAAAAAAATTTTATTTTTTTAATACTCCATCGAAGTCTTGTAATTTTTGTATTAAAATTTAAAAATTACTCTATAATTAGCGCCATCTGGAGGATTTTTAACATAATATATTAGGTCCAAAGAATTTATTTTTTTATTCCTTAGTTCTTGTTTAAATTTCGAAATAATTTTTATAATTATTTTATTTAAATTTTACAAAATAAATGACATCAACATTGAGAACACTTTGAAATTGTAGTAAAAATGGAAAATAAGACAATTTTTCAATTAATTAAATTACAAAATTAAAAAATAGGCTCTAACTGTTTTTAGTCTGTTCAATAACTATAAAAACTTATATAAATCATAAAAAAAAAAATATTGTATAATTATTTGATATCTTTCATCAAATTTAAGGAATTTTTAGGTTTTAAGTAGAATATATGTATGAATTTTAGCAATAATATGGTATATATTCGAAACACTATATTTAAAAGGTAATAATAATTTGTATCTACCAATATTCTGAGGTAATCAAAAAACAAAAGTTCGACGCATTTTATAAAAAAGTGAATATTTGACGATTTTTTCATAAAACAATTTAAAGTTAGCTTTTGCTTCATTAATATTGCCTTTTAATTGTTACATTTCTACAATCGTATTTTTCAACTAAATTTGAAAAATGATTTCATTTCGATTTTTGTCTATGAAACAAAGCACTGTGCGGCATCTTAAATTCCCAGAGGAATGCACTGAATTTGTTAAATACATTTTACTATATTATACGAATCAGTAAAAAACAAAATTGCATCTTATTTTATATATAATGAATAAAGTTTTCAACAATAGGCAGAAGATACGAAAATACCTCGAAGTTATAAACACCATAATATAACTGAAATCCAATGTATTCAAAAGGCAGTTGATCCTACTTAAAATATTACATTTCATTATAGACGCAACAACGAGTCCTTGCCTAAACATCCTTTATAGTTTTTATTTTTTATTTTTTCCTCTAGTCGGCAATAACTATTTGTTGTATGTACTTTATTAAATCTATTTACTTTGCTGATAAATAGAAAACTACTTAAATTGTATTTAATGTTTTACATTTCATTTTATTTTCAAGTTTATTTTTAGTTTTTAACCAGAGTATTTTCCTTGCAATAGAAGAGTCAATTTACAAAAAGTAAATGAAGCTGTAATTGTTTACAAGTTGATGTAAATAATTTTAATGAGGCAAACATTGAGGTAGAAATTCTCAGCAAAGAGTCCTTTGGAATCTGATAAGTTTCTTGTTTTTCTTATTTTTTTTTTTTTTTAACATTTCTATGCACAGGAAGTAAATAAATATTAAAAAGAAAAAGTATTTGCAATTTGAGAAGTTTTTTTTTTTCTCCACAAAGAAATAAAAAATAAAAAAAATTAGTAATGAAAAAGGTTTTTCTTATTTAAAACGATTTTTTCAAAGAATAAAGTGAAAAAATATTAGTCTAAATTAATAAAAATCCTATATAAACAATTTTTTAAAATATCTGTTTGTTATATCAATTAAAGAATTTATTAAAAATTAACTGATGTAAGATTTAATTTATATAATAACATCAGTTTTTTTATATAAAACTACAACTAATTTATAAACTTATTTAATATAAATTTCACTTTCTTTATAAATAGTAAATTCCCAAAAATTTAATAATTTCATAAATATAGTTATAATATATTTATGAACTTAAACAAAAATTAGCTTACAATCCAATTTCAAAATTCAATTATGTCCCATTATAACTAAACTAGTCCGATGCGATATTAAATTTCAAATAAAACTTTTACAAATTATAAACAATTTAAATATCAATTCTGTAAACCGGAACAATAGTTTTTTTTTTCCTTGGTATGTAAATTTATTTAGATTTGCTACACCAACAAAAAGTACCAAAAACAAAGCATCCAGTTATACACATGTATACGAACTTTACGTACAAGTTGTATGCAACTGACAATTGTATACAGTAGCAGCAAAACGGAAATAAAAGTATAAATGAAACTGTAAAAAAGGATTTGACGAATATTATAGACTTTAAAATACTGTACAAATTATACAAAACCAGAGATGGGGAATGCTAATTATATTTTGATCTTAGTTTTTTTTTTTAATGAAGTTTTAATTGATATCTTTTATTTGTACCATAAAATTTATTTATATTTTTCATATAATTGTTATTGACAATATATTAAATACTTTTAAACATTTGCAATGCAATTTAATGATAAATAATCTGTAACGCCTAAAAAATCATCAGCAGATATCACGTACAAATACTTAAACATAACACAAGTGTCTACATTAATATTTAAATACTTCTGAATCACTTGAAATGTTTTTAACAATATCATTTATTATTGTATCTCAACCTCTAACACCCATCATTTACACTATAGAGTGCACCAAAAAAACAAACTTATTTTTAATGGTTCAAATAATTCCAACAAAATATGCAAATAAACTGAAATTCACTAGAGTCCTTTAGCAAGGATATTCCATCACAAAAGACAAAAAAATATATTTCAAAAACACCAAAGTAAATATGACTAAAATTAAAAAAAAAACAGTAAAAATTTCAACCTAAAAAAGCTTAATAAATAAACAAAAGTTGCAGTGCGTTCGTTCATTAAAAAAAAAAAAGTTTTAGAATTAACAACCACAACTAACAATAAGTATTAGGGAGAAATTACCTTTACGTGCAACATAGGGCACCTGAAAGAATTAAACTTTTAAATTTCTTTAATAACTGACAAATATCTAGATTAATTCTTTTGTAAGAGATATGAACTCATACAAGAATAAATTGTGTTCCCACATATTCATCTTTTAGATAAATACCAATCCGATCATTTCTAAAGCGCTAAACTTATTTTCACGAAATTTAACACGCAAAAAAGTACCGCAGGTGGTTATAGGTTATATAAGATCTAGATTGGATGTCACGCCCACATATTACGTCCATTTACCGATTTTTACGAAATTTAACACGCAGTAAGTGGTTGTTAATATAACTGGGATGGATGTCAAATAACTGATATCGCCTAATAGCGAAGCACGTATTAGCATAATATATAGATTCTGACTGTTCCACAAAGAATAAATTTTATTTTTTTCCGCAGAAAGTGCAAATTTTAAAAGCGTTTTTATCTGATTCTAAACAATTCAATTTCAGCAGCTCCTTAATACTATTTCTCCAATCGAAATTATTTTATTATATAACATTATTTTATGGTCATGTCATAAACGCCATAAATATTTATCATACAAAAGTATCTTTGAAATTGTTACTGTCACTCAAATTGAGTAATCACAATATTGTATCTTTTAAGTTTCCAAAAAAAAAAAAAAAGTATTAAATTTATTAATTTGTGCGTTTTTAAAGGAATTCATTCATAATTTATGTGTTTGGTGTTTTAAGCGAATAATAAATTATTTAAATTTATGACAATTTTTTACTCATAATTCTAAATTTACTTTATTTGTTTGATTTTTTTTTTTGCTTTCATTCAAGTAGAAAACATTAAATATTTATACAGACACCATCGATATGTATTTTGTCGTTTAAATGTCTACATTAATCTTATTTAAAAACAAAAATATTATATTTTAAAAATTTATACATATTTAATATTCATTTTTCTTTCATTTGAGTTCATGTTTAGAATGAATCATTTTTCAAAAAAATTTGTTGACTATTTGCTGTTATTATTAAGAACAATTCCTAATCATTTGCATGCATTTAGCAAACATTTTATTGTATTTGTATTCAACAGATTAACCAAAAAATAAAAAAGATACAAAACAAAAAAACACTTAAAAAATTATTATTAATAAAATATAGAGACCATAAAAGGCATAAAACTCCTTGTTTGACTACACATTATTGACAAATTAAAAAAAGATTTCAAACAAATTTCCCATTAATAATTAAAAACTCATACAAGAAACATTTATATGATAAATATAGACATTTATCCATAACAGAAAAAAAAAATAAATTACTTAATAAATACACGAAGATATACATACCAGCTGTATGATGAGTCCGTCTCTCGATCTCTCTACTCTATCTGTCTAACCTTGGCATTTATTTTTATTTTTGTCTTCTAATTTTACTACGACATAAAATATAATGACGATCATAATTCTGATGATGTTGTAAAGTTAAAAATTTTATTTAAAAAACAAAAATATGAAATATTGAGAAAAACAAAAAAAAAAAAAAACATTTCCGCTTACAAATAAGGTTTTTATTACTTAGATACTTATGTAGAGCAAAAAAATATATATATTGCATTGCATTGCACTACATTGTACTATAGAGTAAAGTAGTAAAAAAATGTTAAAAAGTACATAATACTTTTATCATATTTGTCCGATAAATATACAGATTAATAAGACAATGGAATATTAAACGAGATTCAAATTCTCTATGTTCTTACTGGAAGTATGTATGTCTGTCCCCTTTTTTATATTTGTCAGACATTTTTTTTAGATTGAAAGAAATCAACCATCTTAGGAATATAACCCAAAAACATGACAATTTTAAAATTTTTAGGGAGTTTATAAAGTTTATTTATTTTCAAAATTTTTTCATTAGAAAAAAAAAAAAAAAAACAATTTCCAAAGAAAATAATTATAAAACCACAATGTAAATATGTATCTAAATATTAGTCATACATTATTCATAATAAAGAAGAAACTAAATTCATATAAATTAATAGTTTCAGTTTTACATTTTAATAACTACATATTTCAATACAAATATTTACATTTTAGATAATTCTATCTAAAAAAAAAAAATAGAAACTATATTTAATACTTTGTAAATATAGACATATTATATGGCAATAAGAAATTAAATATAATAAAACAAAATTTTAACAATTTGTGGTACTTAAATACATAAAAAGATGAAACGCATAGAATGAATATCTTTACATTCAAATAAACATTTCCTGCATATAAAAACTCACGTTTTCAGGCAACAACAAAAATAACATTTGGCAACAACTCGGAAAGTTTTAAGAGGGAGACATACATATGTATGTATGTAGATACATTCACATACACACAGGATGAGCGTTATATTTCCTTTCAAAATATATGAATGCAAATGAATTCTGCATAAATCCTGTAACATGTTCTTTGTGCTTATTTGTCTTGTTTCTTTTTATTCTTGTGCTTTATTTGACGTTGGTTTTCTATGTGTGTGTTTGTTTGTTTGTGTTTTTAGTCTAATGTCTTTTTGAAACCAAGAAAATCTTTTGTTAAATAAACATGTCTTTTCATTTGTAACCAGACATTTTAAACTGTAACATTTGGGATTTTCGTTTCGTTTTCATACTTTTTTTATGCATTTTTTTATTTTTGCTAAATTTAAAAAAAAAAAAAAAAAAAGCTAAAACCTAAATATACGATTTGTGCACACAATTTAATTTAATAAAAATGAAAATTTATGTTTGTATGACAACTATGTATGTATGTGTTTTTTTTTTCTTTCTTTGTGTTTCGCTTCGCTTTGTTTAAAAACAATTTTTTATTCATACTAAATACTAGTTGTGCAACAATCTAAAGGATAAACTCAAGGGTTAAAAAAACAGTTAAGGGCTCATGATTTCTTAATGTTACACCCTACGGTAGGAAGAGAGATAAAACTGAATTCATGATACTTAGTTTAAACTATAGTGGTACTATTTGATTGTGAAACTTTTACATTTAAATTGAAACATAACCGGTTAAAAAATTACATCAATCAAACTGCTAAAAAGAAAATTTATCGACAATTTTCATATAAAAAGAAAATTTATCGACAATTTTCATATAAAAAGAAAAATTTTTTTTTTATAAATAGTAAATTTAATTAAAATCTTTTATGGAAATTTCTTCTCAAATCAAATCTTTTGCCAATAATATTTGAATTCTTATTTTGGAAAAAAAAATCCATTCATATGGTAATACTGTTTGATCGTTATATATCAAAAATATATAATTATAAATATATAATTAATAAAATAACCTAAACAAATAAATCAAACCTCAATTGTAGTCTTCCTGAAGTTCGTTCTTTACAAAACAAATAAAAATTGTCCCACCATGATGCATTTTAAATGAAAGAATCATTTTACAAAAGACGCTTAAAGAAGAACAGAACACTAAGTACTATGATTTTAAAAATAGTTTTTTTTTTTTTAAATATATATTTTTTGCAACATTAAAATGTCATACAATATTAAATGTTTCAGTTTTATAAGAGTGACACATTTAGTGGAAGAACAAACAAAATCTCTTGCAAGTACCATGATAATTTCGTTGATGACATTTATTTTGTATGGTTTTTGTTTTGACACATTCTTTCTTTATTTTCAACATCGTCATCATATTTTTACATATAAAATGCTTTAATAATATACTCGTAGATACTTTTTTTCTTTTTGTTAATTTTTTTTTTTTATTTCATTCTCTTAATTATTCTGGCATTTTGTAATAATTTTACAACTATGTACTTTAATCATTCTTTTATTCGCTCCATGACTTAAACTACTTGAAGACTGAACATGGTTGTAGTTATACGTTTTTTTTGTTATTTATTTTGTGTTGTAATTTGTGCAATTAAATGCTTAAAAATTAAAAAAAAAAAAAAAAAAAAAAAAGATTTGTTTCTTACAACTTCATAAATTATGAATTTTATTTACATTTTGTTGTTATTACAATTATGCTACGCAAGTAAAGAGTATAAATAGTATATATACATATACATATACATATACATATATATGAGAAAAAAGCGTTTTTGTTTTACGTGGCCAAAATTTTTAAATGCTCATTACAATTGTAATCCTTGGAATAAGGACAGAAGCAAAGAATTTTTTTTTTTACATTTGATTATTCGTAATATTTTATACCCTACGTGTTAAATGCCTCTGCGTTGCATGAGATCTAAAAGATTAATTTAAATATTTAGAAAATATAAAAAACCTGCTTTGTCCAGTTATCAATATTTCCCCTAAAGTTTTTTCCATTGAAACTTTCGTGACTTATTAAATTGTAAAGTGGCATAATTTCGGTTCTATAAAAGATTTTTTGTAAACGAAGAATTATGTTAGCTAAACAACGTCATTTAGTTGAAAAAATTAAGTATAAACTTTTTTGATTTTTTTTAATTAAATTGTTTTTTGAAAAACTATAAATATTTTGTCTGCAATAAAACTTTTTAGTAACGATATTTTAACGAAAGTTACGGTGAATGTAGATTTTATGGTATATAAAATGAGAAAGTGAAAAACACTTTCAGATTTTTCTAAAAGGAATCCCATAATTCCCAAAAATGTGTCCTTTCAGATTTTCGTCCAAAAAATCCACATTTTTCAAAACTTCCGTAGATGTTGACAAAAAAAAACTTTTTTCCTAAACTGCATTCCGTGTGTCGATTCGTGCTTTGGGATATTAAAAAAATATATACTAAAGTCGAAACTTTCATTTAGAATGGGTCAAATTAGGTAGGGTGGGTTCTTTGATCACTTGAGTTATTGGATTTGTTTTTTTTTTTTACTTTATATTCATCTTTGTGAAACTACCTTTCGGAAAAGTATAAAATTATCAAATGTTGTTAAAAAATGTTTTAGAGAAAAATGTGTAAAAGAGTAATTTTTGTAATTTTCAAAATCAAAATCGTTTATTTTTGGACTACAAAATTGCTTATATTAATTAATTTGTAATTGATTTTGCTTCAATTATCAGAATAATCAGATTAACTACAATGATTGATTTTATTATTACTCCTTATTCTTAAATAGATATAATGAGCAAACAATTTTGTGAAAATTTACGTAAAATTTATTTTATTTCTATATCTTCAATTTATATTAAGATTTGTTTTATAACCAAATTGTTGTAAATTACATTACATTTAAATGAATCACACAAAAAGGAATTTTTAACCACCCTAATGTATATATATATATATATATTAAGATAACTAACTTATACACACATTTGTCAAGATTCTTAGGTTTTAAAATTAAAACCATTTTTTGAGGTTATTTTGTTCCTTTTCCTTAGATTTAAATTGTGCCTTAAAATTTTTTAGTTATCATTACAGAAAAACTCCATAAAATTTTACGTGGGCTGCAAAATTAAAATATGTAATTTATTATTGAAAAAGACTTAAAGAATAATAATAAATAACAACGCATTTAATTTAATATCAACAAGAAGGTACTTAATATCATTATTTGTATTTAACTTAAAATGTAAAAGAAATTATGTTTAACAATGTAAAATATTGTAATTACATGGAATATTTAGTAAATATCCATGAAAATGATTTATTTGGTAAATTTAAATTGTAATAAATGAATACAGAGCTCAAGTAAGACAATGACAATGACAATGATTGCCAAGCAGTGTTATTTATATTAACAAAAAAATGTGATTTATTGAATTTGTTTAGTTGCACAGAATTTTATTTAACAATATCATTAAGAATGTTGTATAATCAACTGTAAAAGTGTCTTATCTAAAGTAATTAGGTGCTAAAATTATTTAAGAAAATATAAATTAATAACGAAGAGAAAATATTATAATTTCAATCAGAATTATTCCATTCAATTATTACTGAAAAACATTTGTAAAAAAAAAAAAAAAAATAAAAATGGTTGGATTTTATAAAAATAAACTATAGAGTAAGAAATAAAAAAAATCTCAAAACACAAATATCTGAACAAAAAATTGAAGAAAACTTACAATAAAAATCAGTTATTTTAAAAAAAACCTTTCCTAAAAGACTGCAAATATAAAACATGTAAGCAAATTTTAGTGCTAAAAATATGCTTCTGCACTAACACATGAAGAAACGAGAGAAGAAGGTATAGTCGGTCAAAACCGACCATATGATACCCTACACCATTGCCTATGTGTACCAAAATTCGGGAAGGAGCCACTTATGGACTTGTATTAAGTGGAAAATAAAAACATTCACATGTATTTATGCATTTTTTTGGTGCTTGCCCAAGTTGGGTAGCTATGGTCAATTATGGACTGATCTTCATGAAATTTTTCAGGGTCACTTATACTTATATAAATGTTATATGTGTCGAATATTAACGTATGGTAAATTATGGACCGATCTTGATGAAATTTGGCACATAGATTTATGCTTACATAAAACTTATTTATGTTAAATTTCATTAAAATATTTCAATTTTTAAGGTATGTTTGTATGATAACTCTATTCCGGGAAAACATTTGTATGTGAGCTAGGTGAAATAATGGGCCGATCATGACCAAAATCAATAGGCTTCGTCCTTGTGCCAAAAAAAAAAAATCATATGTCCCAAGTTTCATCAAATTATCTCTAAAATTGCGACCTGTATTTTGCGCAAAAGCTTTACATGGTCAGCCAACCAGACGGACGGACATGGTTAAATCGACTTAAAAAGTGATTCTGAGTGGAACGGTATACTTTAAGGTGGGTGTAGGAAAATTTTTTCTATGCGTTACAATATTTGCACAAACACATTATACCCCAACCATCTTTGGTGGTATAGGGTATAGAAACAATCCCTAATTTATATATAAAATTTTAAATAAAATTAGAATTTAAATACCTATTTATATTTGTACGAAACAAATGAAAATAAACTTTCCTTGAAATAATTTAAATTTTCAATTTAAAATATGTACAATATTACTATAGGGCATTCTGTTATTACTATCATCTAAGCAATTAAGTTTCTTTTTACTAATTTAAATATTTAGAACACAAAACTCATTATATTTAACTCAAGTCATTAAAATGTCTATAACTTTCAATGTAAATAAGCAATTTGCATTAAAATATTTTGTTGTGTTGTCTGCCTACAACAACAAAAACAAGTAAAATAAACAACAACATCAGTGTCAAATGCCAAAAATGGAATCAAAAAAGCTAGAGGGAGAATATGAACAAAAATAAAAAATAAAAAATAAAAAATAAAAAAAAAGAAAAACATTTAAAATTTACTTGCAGCTAATAAATTTTAAGAACATGAATTATTGTAAAACCTTCAATATTAATTAATCGAAAAAATATATATATATATTACATACTAACTCACACACAAACGAACATCGTTAAAATATTATCATAGTTTTAATAGCAGACAGGTTGGGCCACTCAGACTCAGTGTAAAAAATATAAAATAAAAACGTATGTATGCAAAAATACATTTTAATAAAAATTATTTTAATTATTGTTGGAAGAGTATGAAGAGCAAAGATGATTAAAATGAACATAAATTAATTTAACACCACCACCCCAATAATCATGTCAGTGGGTGAACGAAGTATGAACGAAACGAATGAATTAATGTGCGTTAAATAAACAATAATGAAATTTAAAACAACAACATTGAAATGTTGTTATTGTAATTGTACGCATATTATGACAAATGTTTAGACATTTTTATGTCAGATTTTTTGTTTTATTTTTTTAAATTATTAAAAAAAATAAATAAATAAAACAACATGATGTTCAAAATTGTAAATAAATAAATTGAAAAATAAATAAATAAATTTAAGAAAAAAAAACGCAAACAAATATAAATAAATAGTTCATATTTAAAACTCAAAAAACTATAAAAGAATGATTATTATTATGCTAATGAATTTTCCATAGATCCTACATAAATATTAAATTATTGTAAACATTTAATTATATCACATTGTTGCCGAAAAATGTTGTCGCATCTAAAATCAAAAATACCTAATTTAAAGTATAAATTACAACTTATTTAATTAGTTAATGTAAAATAATAAAAAAAAATATATATATATCGAAAATTTTCTATAAAGAGTTCTCTATGAAGCGAAAACTTTTCGAAAATGTTCTATAAAAAGTCTATTATTTACTATAGCAATAAATTTAATCAACAATTTAACAAAAAATATATATTAATCAATTTCATTAACAAGAAATTTTAGTTAAACAAAGTTGAAATTGAAAATTTCTTTAAAAAGATTTTTAATGAAAATTTAACATAAAAAGTTGAAATGAATAATCGAAAATTTTATATAAAAATAAAAAATTAATCGCAAATTTTCTACAAAAAATAAATTAATCGACAGTTTCCCAAAAAAAAAACTAATCAAAATAATAATAAATATAAAACTTATCGAATTCTTCACAAAAACGTAAAATTTTTAATAAAAAAAATAAAAAAAAAAAAATAATTGAATACAAGTTTTATTTATTTTTAGTTCCTTTTAAAATAAGACTACAAATATTACTTTGTCATGCATTACATATTACTATGTAATGCAGTAACTAAATTAACATTGCTTTCATTATAACTTAATTTTTTTTTTTATTCTCTATTAATTGTAATATTGTCCTATATGAAACATTACACTGTACTATTTACACTGTACTATGCACAGTTTCCTTTATCAATTTACTTTGGAAAAATATTGACAGGGTTTTGTTTTGCCACCATGAAAATATGAAGACTTTCCAATTTTACAAAAGTTTTCTATAAAAACTGTCATGTTTTTCACTTAAACTTCAAATGATTTTAAGATCTGTTTTGTGAACAGATAACAATCTAAAATCAACAACAGAGTAATTTAAAAAGGAGAATAATATAAACAGAAGAATTATTAGCTCTATTGTCAATATCATTGTTTAAATTACAACATAATACAAAAAACTAAAAATAATAGAAATTGCTACAAAAAAAAAAAAGAATATAAAATATGTAGTCATAAAGTTTTTGTACTTGAATTTCATGTTATTTTCTATTCATATTTTGTATTTATTTATTTATTTGTTTGTTTCTACTAAACAATTTATAAATAAAAATAGTAAAAAATAACTTTATTTTACAAAAAGCTAAAATAAATAACAATTTGTTGTTGTTGGATATGACATCACTTAGTTAAATGTAAAACCAGCAATAACAACAATAATAATAACTAAAACAAAATAAATATTTCAAATGTAACAGATAGACAAAGAGAACTAAGGCTGAGAGATAAAAATAGATATACACACACACACAGACATAAAAATATATTTTTATGCAAAAATACATAAAAAAATATTTTAAACATTTAAAAATGCTAAATATTTTGACGCATGTTTGTTGTGTTACAACAATAAAAATTAAAGGTTTTTTATTTAAACAAAAAAAAAAAAACACATACCGGCAATGTCAACTAGACAGCACTAATGACGTAATTGGTGACAGCATCTGGTTTTAGTATTATATGTGTCATAGTGTCATTTATGTATGTATATTTTTTTGAAAACGGCGGCAAAATTAAGAAGAAATTATTTTTATATCAAAAATTAAAAAAAAAAAAATATGTTTTTATTTTTTGTTAATATATAATGTTGTTTAATAACACATATGAGATGTTATCTCTGTATGTGTGTGTAAAGTAAATTGTGGGTTAAAAGTAAAATAAAAATATTTTATTTTAAACGAATAACATATTTTTTATTTTGACATTCTTGTGTTTATTTTCACGTGTCGCTCTGACATGCTCTGGTTACATCTAATGGATTATAAAATTATTATCTAGTTTTTTTTTATGTCTGCTTTATTTTGAAGTGACATTGAATATGAAATATTTACTTTTAATAAAATACTTCAAAAGATATATGAGTTCATACTTTTGTTTTCAAATAAAGTGGAAATGCTTTATAAATTGAGTGCTGTTTTAAGATATCAATTACAAATAAATTATTAAACAAAAAATATATTAACTATTTGTTATTTTTAATGACATGAAATTAAGTTTTTTTTTTTGTGTAAAAAAATAATCATAATCATATCATGATGTAACTAGTTACTGACAGTTTAAATGCAAATTAAATAACTGGTATGTTTGTATACAATACAATTCATTTGGAATCCTTCTTCTGTTTGTCTGTAATAATAATGTAATAAAATAACACCCAATAATATTTAAACAAAACCTCAATTAAGCGCTCAATGTTAAACAATAAAATGTCAATTATTTGTGTTTTATTATTTATTGTCTTTCTCACTCTTTCTTTTATGCCAATATTGTGAAAATATTTATATGAAATGAAGCAATAAATTTATCATCGATTCCTTGAAATGTAATGCAAGGTTCTCTCTCAAGCTTTAATATTTATATACAGTAAGGCTTCGATTATCCGTGATTCGATTAACCGGCAACGTCGATTATACGAGAAAGAAAATTTTATTGTTGCATCGATTAACCGTGATTACTTCTATTATCCGGGATTCTAAACATTATTTTTTCTCGATTGCTTTTGAACTATCAAATAACATGTGAATAGAACAAAAAAGGGAAATTCAACCATTTAAATAAGATGGGTCAGAATAAGGTAAAATGCATGTTTTCTACTTTCATAAAAAGCTAGCTAACGAACATATATCTTTGTAAAAGATGAAACAAACATCATTACACATTTTTTAAGAAACTATTCTAAATGAAACCCTTATATATTGTTCACTGTTTTTTCCTATAACAAATATATAACTAAAAATGTACTACTAAACATTTTTACTCAATTAACTGGGAAAATTTATTATCCAGAATACTTTCGTCCCGACCGTTAGGAATAATCGAGATCCTACTGTAATAGTTACGAAAAAGAAACAAAAAAAATCATGTTTGGCAACTTTACCAGACATATTGGCAAATGTATTGAAAACTTAAATTCAAAATTATGCCAATAAATAAACATCCACATACAAATTCTTGAACATATACAGTCAGACAGACCGACAGACATGAATGACAGACACTTGTTTTATAGGAAATTCTTATTTCTTAAAAATAATACGTTATAATAAAGAGTGGGTTGTGTTGATTAAAACTGGCTATTTCCTCTGTTTACAAAACTAAGGAAAATTATTCTTTTTAGACAAATATCTCTACATATGCACACCTTGAAATAACCAATCTACGAAACATGTTGCATATGATCAATAAAAATTCAACTACATGCAATAAATGTATTTAATTCACCCGGTCAACGCCTACTATCATTTTATACGAATTTAGTATTTAATTGTAAGAAAACTATATGTCATGACTTGTGACAACAAAGGCAAACATGATCGTCTTATAACTAAATAACTAGAGTAGACCAGCACTGACAGACTTAAAGGCAGACTTGAATACAAAAAATAACAATTTTCAACCATAAAAGTGTAAAAAAATTAGCAAAAATTTTAAGTCTTTTTAAAATTGAACTAAAAAACTTTTATTATGCGTTAAAAAGAAAAATACCTCAACAAAAATATTTTTCCAAAGTTTGTAGTATTTATGCAGAAAATAATAATCACATATTACTTTGTAATGCATACAGTAACTAAGTTGACATAAGTATTATAAGTTATACTATCATAATAGTGTTAATTTAAGAAAAAAAAACCTTTAAGATTCAATTCAATCTTAGATACTGGAAGAAAATTATTACACAGATTTCGTTTAAGTCTTATCTTAATTAGTGATGATATTATTTTTTATGGAATATAAGAAAAAAAAAAAGTGGGAGTACTGACGTATATTCGATTTTAATTTGTTTATAAAATTTAGTGTTTTGTCCTTAGGAAGACTAAATAAATAATAAACTTATTTATTTGTGAGTCCTTTATAACCTGTCACCTGTCACGTTGTTCAAATGATTTGTTTGCTCGATTTAAGATTAGAATGGACTACAATATAATTTAAAATGTTTGTAAATAAAATATTATAAAACATGTAAAAAAATATATTTTATTGAAACGCAAATCTGACACGCCTCCATTTTTAGTAAGAAATTGATTAAGTGCATTTTTTTACAATTAAAAATGTATTAAATGAAAAAATACACAATTTTGTATATTTTTTAATATAAATACATATGTATGTATGTATGTATGTATGTATGTATGTATGTATGTATGTATGTATGTATGTATGTATGTATGTATATTTATTTATACATATGTGAATTTAACTCTTCGACATACAATTGTTGACGGCGCCTACTTAGGCTGACAAGAAAAACACAATTATTCACATTAGAAATACACCAGTGCCTAATTTAACACTTATTGAGATTTAAAGGAATTTAAAGGATTTTTTTCACCATATAATTATAATTCAATATATTCGCAATGATATGGCAGTAAAAGCTTTAATGTTTTGCTTAAAATTTTGTCAAAAATTCGAATAAATAATCTTGACCATTTTTTTTTTTTTTCGTAACTATATATATTCTGGTTCTTTGTGAAATTCTAATACGATCGATCTAGCTACATATGACATTCATTCAGTCGGTCTTTTAATTTAATATAAATTATTAATAATTTAATTTAATAAGAATTTAATATGAACTAAAATTTGTAAGATTTACTTTAAGGAATTATTTATGGATCTATTTATAATTTTACATATTTTTTAACGGGTTTCCCAAATATCTAATAAAAATAGTTTATAAGAGCTAATGAAAGACTGTAAATTCAAAATATAAATTAATGTAAAATATCAAATAGTTGTTGTAATAATTTAACATCGTACAATGAGTTAAAGGTATAAATTTGTCTAAAATATAAGTAAAACATAAATAGAGAATTGCCACTCTCATACATACATATACATATGTGTAATATACAAACACACATATATTTAACTGACATCGAACTTGAACTTGACTGATAGAAATTTAAAATAGTTGAGACAATGTAATTTTAAATTTTCCGTCTGTCCATATCTATATTATAGTAATTTTTTGTTGCTTATAAACAAAACAAGAAAATAATTATACAAAAAAAAAAAAAAAAAAAAAAAAACTAAAAAAAAAAAAAAAAAAAAAAAAAAAAAAAAAAAAAAAAAAAAAAAAAAACGACGGAAAAAATTTAAATGTTTAAAATAAAATTAAATTGACTAAATGTATCTTATTATCGGTATCTCTGTATGATAGCTATCAGCAAGTATTGTATTTGTATATTAAGTATAAAACTAAATCAGGTATATAATTAACTAATTAAACCGGCCAATCAAACTAATATTATAAAATATTTCAAATACAAGATGTGATTGTTTATCAAAAAGCGAGAAGAAAATTAAAACAGATATTGAAAGTTATTTATTTGATTTGTAAAAAAAAAAAAATAAGTTTTCGTAATTTAAAAATATATTTATATATAAGAAAAATAGTTAAACTTCAGTAAAGTGAAATGAACAAAATAAAATTACAATTAAAAAACATAAATTAATTAAACAGGATGAAAATATGATATTAGTTAATATACAACAGAAAATTATAATGTTGTAGATGTAAAACATATGTCGGGAAAGTTATGCTATGTTAAGTAATAATAAACGAAATACAATTTTAGACCAATAACGTATTTTTTATTTAGTTTTTTTTTTTTCGCAAAACTTATTGGCAATTTGTCTACAAATACCTCTACTTAGAAAACTATTTTTTTTTTTTTTTTTTAATTTTTTCTTAATTTGTTTTGATTAAAACTAATTAATTGTTTATTTTATTTGTTAATAACGTCAGAGAAACACGTTTATTATTTGTTTCATAACAAATTAACAAAAAAATATATATATTTCAACTTTTGCTTTTTAATTAACACACAAAACAAATTGACTGAAGTGAGTTCAATGACCAATTGAAACAAAAATGAAAACAAAAGTTTAAATAATTTGTTTTTTATTTAGCAAAAAAAAAAAAAAACACTAAACGAAACAAAAGAGTATAAAAAACATAAATATAACAATTTTTTTTTATAGAGTTTTTGTTATAAACAAAACTCTAAGAAAAAGAACACATTAACAAAAGAAACTAATCATTAATCAAAAGAAGCCAATACATTCTGTTAGGTTTTATTAAATAAGGCCAAATAAAAATGTTTAAATACTCTACTACACATGGGATTGAGTCTTTTTTGTATTTATTCGTTTTTATTATTATTTTTTTTTTTTTTTTTTTTTCATTTTTTCCTTTTTATTTTTTTTTTTTTTTTTTTCAAACACTCATATGCTTACAATTATATTTAAACTCGCCTCACGCAGCACGCAGAAACATTAAAACATTAACATTAGAGATTAACCTTGAATATGCAACATGATGATGATGTTGATGTTGATTTCGCTGTTTGCCTGGGACGAGATGACTTTCAATGATAATTTTCTTGTCTACAGCGATTATTATTTTTTTCAACTTTAAGACATTTGTTTTTTTTATTATTCTTGGCTTAAATCTAAGTTTTTAGGCTAAGAAAACCTAAAAATGAGATTGTTGCGGTTATTTGACTGTTTGTTTGTTTGTTTGTTTGTTTGTCTGTTGGCCATTAATAAGATTAGAATTATATCTCTTTACTGCTCTTTTTTTTATTTTAATTTTCAAAATTAAATTTATGATGTTTAACTTAAGAAGTCTTCTTAGAAACAACATTAACATATACATGCACAGTTTAATTTAAAGCAAATCCAATAAAATAACAATTTTGTTATTTTTGTTTTCAAATTTATGAAAGTTATAAATTTGTGAGCTTTTGTTTTAAAATATAAAAAAAAAAAATTAAATCAAATCAATTTAAATTTGAAGGTTGCTCAACAAAAATGTTTTTTTTTTTAAATTCTGCGTATAAAAAAGAAGAAGAAGAACAAAAAGAATAATAAATTTAATCTTTTTTTTTTTTAATTCCCAGAGATTGATGGCTGTTGAAAACAATACTCGCACATATCAGGGTATTTAGATGTTGATGATGATTATTTCCTAGAATTCGGGGTGACCATTAGACTTAAACCAGAACAAAAAAAGTTTAGATTTTATTTTTATGACAGTTTTTCTGTTTTCAGGTTTTATAAGTCAAATGACATTTTAATTGCATGCAATTAATGATTTTGTTAAGAAAAGTAATAAAATTTAAAGCCTTAAAAATTTTTTAAAATAGCAATAAAAATATTAATTCAAAAGTGAATGGAAATACATAATTAATTTATTAATACCATGGGTATATAGGTAATAATGAATTTGTTTAAAATTTATATAAAGCTATCTTTTATTAATTATTTGTTTTATATTAATAATAAATTTCATCAATCTATATCAATATAATACACAAATTCACGTAAAAATTCGAGTAAAATATAATGCGGTCAGACGAAAACGGTAATTTTTTATTGAGCTACCATGTTTTTAAATATAACCTGTAATATCTGCTTTAGGTCCAATGTTATTAAACGATTTATTAATGTCTTTCATTTAAAAGAATATATCGTCAATTTCACTAGAGAACGACTAAGAATATTTTCTATGCCGTTAATTTAAGCTTCATATTGAAATATATCCAAAAGTTTTTTTTTAACGTATAAGAAGAATATGCCCACTATAAACGTAGAGATTTAAAAATAATATTTTCATTCTAAAATGCATTAATAATGCAAATACAATTTTCTAATGCACTTTTGAATTGTTCTGGGACAAGAAAGGAAATTAATTAAAAAAAAAAAAAAACTTTTAAATTGAAGAGATGCTTTGAAAAATAAATATGAATAATCCTTACAATTTCAATTGTGATAAAAATTGTTCAAAGGTTTATAGAAAATTCAATTTCAGGAAAACTGTGGAAAAAAATCGTAAGTTCAATTAGAAATACATTTAAATTTAGGAAACAGTTTAAAAAGCTCTACACAGACATACATAACTCAAAGTTGAACACAGATATTTTAAGATAAAAACCAAAACATTATTAATTTTTCAAATTCAGATCAATTTGAAACCTTTAGCCAATTTAGATATAATTATTTATCTCTAGCTATTCCAAGCATAATCTAATTTATATAAATATATTTATCTTAAAACTAATTAAACATTTTTTCCCTCTATTTGCAGTTGTTTCAAAGGAATCTAAATTTCTTTGCAGTGATCTTTATAAAGTGATCATGCAACAAATATTCGTTCTCAACAACATACATCAATCAAATCTTTATTATTGTTAAATTCAAACAAGGAATAAAATTCTAAGAAAAAACAGCAATCAACAGGAGAATAAACAACCACAAAATTATTATAAAAAAAAAAAAATATATAAAAAATAAAAAACACAAGCAATATGAGGTTTTTAATATTTATATTTTTAGCTTTAGGTAAGTTAATTAGACCCAAAACTCTTTTTCAATTATAGAATGTAATTTAATATGTGATAAATTATTTGCTAGTTTTTCATCTGGCATGTGGTCAATATCATTCTTCCAGCGCCACTGCTGGCGTTAGTTTTGAAAATATTTCACCCTCACATGCAGCGGGCGGTGCTTTGGCCCAAGCCCAAAGTGATAACAGACCACGACAAAGACGCATGTACGCTATGTGCCCGCCTAATTTCCAACGTATAGGTCAAGAATGTTTTACGTATCCCCAGCAACACAGCAGTTGGTTAGAGGCTCACTTCTTTTGTAAAGACAAAAATGCCCGACTGGCAGAACCAGAAAAGTATTCAGATCGAAAATTAAGGGAATTTTTAATGAAATATGATGCGGAAACAGGAGGTTTGTATGCAAATATTATTATTTTAAATTGAGTAATACATTGCATTTGCATTTTTATATTTTAGAAAAAGATCCCATTTGGATTGGAGCCACTTACGATTACGTGAATAATGTTTGGCAATGGACCATTAGTGGACGTAATGTGACATATAATGCTTTTAGTAAAAAGTATTACGAGTAAGTTTAAATTAATAAAATGGAGGTTTAATAAAAAACAGTTTTATATCATCAATATATAAATCAATCTGATTTAGAAAAAGTTGAATAAAAAGTATTTCATACTATTTCATTCAAAAGTACATAATTTCAATTAATTACTTTGAAATTAAATGAAATTACGAAAATGTTGACTACATTTTCATAATTTCATTTCTATATTGAGCCATCGATCTAAAGATCTCGAAATCTTTCTCGAATAAGACTTTTAAACCTAAAATAAATCTAAATCGTCACTTTCATATTTATCTAAAATATATACATAAATCCTATTATTTTTTACAGAAATCATCCAAATATGGATAATCAATGTGCCGTATATGATCCTCAATTAAGATACAGGTAAATTATTTATTAAATTTATTTTGTAAAATTTTAATATTAACAAATAATAAAAACAATGAGTAACCTAAAAAATATTTGCAATAGTAAAAAAACTATGGCATCAATTATAATTAATTTTAAAGGGAAAAAATTAATAAATATTAATAAAAAATTCACATATTAAGTAAATATTTTTTGTACGTGATAATGTCAACTGATAACAATTTATAGTAAAATTAAGGTGTACGTATAATGGAGAGACAGTGTTAAAAAATACAAAAAACACACCACATATTTTTTATTAATCATTTATATAAATGGAAAGTTTAACTAGACAATTATTACATGTTAATATTAATAATTTACATTTTAATTAGTAAAACAAAACAACACAACATTAAATTATTTTTTAATCACAATATATTATATATTTTTTGCATTTATTGTAATCTTAATATAACAATTACAAATGAATACAAGTCCACACAATTAATCAACTAATTTTATTATTATTATTATTTTTCGTTTATTTCCAATTCCAATGATTAAGATGGTCGTCACGTACTTGCGTGGATAAACATCGTTTTATTTGCCAACACAAAATGCCTAAGGTTAGTGAAAATAATCGTCATAAGGTCTATCATCGTTGGAATGCAACCTATCCCAATCAATATGCCAATGAAGTGATTTTGGAAGTCATTGATCACAAGGGAAAAGGAAGGTAAGTGTTATGAACACAATCAATATTAACCATATTGTATACATTTTTCATTTAGCTTTTCATTGCTATTTTTTTTTTTAAGAAATTGTCTTTTTAATGATCAAATATTTATAGGGCGGTTAAAAATAAAACCAAAAAATAAAACAAAAATATATATATATGAATATATATATATATATATATATATATATATA
>MINK01172160.1:2283-19851 GCA_001735545.1 Phormia regina
TATTTGTATTTACTTCCTTATGTATGTAGTTCCTTACATACTTATGTATGTGTTTTTTTCTGTTTTTACTGTAATTATTTATAACAAATAAAACTAATAATATTATATTCAACTAAATTTCAAAATTTAGTTTGGATTGAATAATGCTACATCTTCTATGTACTTCTTAGGTGAAAATAAAATAGAACTATTCCTATAAATAATATATTTCGAAAATAAAGTATATTACTATGAAAAATAATTTCTGAAATATAATTAGAAATTTCTGAAATATAATTAGAAACTTCTGAAATATAAATGGAATTTTCTGAAATAGAAATAGAAACTTCTGAAATACAACATGTATTACAATGAAATTTTGTACAAAAAGTTCGAGGGTCGAAATAAACTCATGAACCTAAAATGGACGTGGTCCTCCCACTTCACCGCCCACCTTCCATATAAAGAGAAACTTAAAAAAATTTACAAATAGCTCAAAGGCAAATATAACTTAAAAAAACCCATCTCCCATATAAGGTGAAACGTTAAAACAATTTTGTACAAATAGCTCAAGGAACAACGTAAATTCGAAAATCTATAATTGGCGTGATCCACTCACTTAACCGCCCGCTTCCCAAATAGAAAAAATATTAGAATGATAGGGTCGTTGTAACTTCATTTCTTAGTTCGCTGCTGATATCTCTTAAACCGAAGCTTATACGTTAACGAAATTTTGTACGGATAGTTCGTGTGTCGTTATAAACTGGGAAACCAAAAATGGGCATGGCCTGCCCACTTTACCACCACCTCCGAAAACACTAGAAACACAAGGTGTTCTTTGAAGCTTCATTTTTTGTTTTCTGTTGATTTCTTAAACAAACGCTTGTACGATAACGAAATTTTGTACAGATAGTTCGAGGATCCCATATAATGCTCAATGTGAACAAAATTTTGTACATATAATTCAAGGTCCGATGTAATCTGGGGCGTGTTCCTCCTACTTTACCGCCCACCTCCCGTATGGAGAGAATATTAGAAACACAGGGTGTCTGTTGTACCTTTATTTCATAGTTTTCTGTTTATATCTATTAAATAAAAGTATGTACGATAACGAAATTTTGTACGTATAGTTTGAAGGTCGATATAAACATGGAAACCAAAAATAGGCTTCCAGCGCTCACTTTACGACCCACCCTCCATATAATGTAAATTATGAATATAACATTCGCACTTGTTCTGTTTATGATTTTATTATAAAATAGTTTAAAATATGTTTATAGATTAAAAATAATTATATAAATTATTAACCTGTCCCGGAATTCATTTAATACGATTTCAAATAGCTATACTGACGCATTTTTTAATTTTGGAACAAATCATAACATCATTGGAAGTGTAACGGAATTAATCGTAAAAGAGCGATTATTAAAATATTTAAAGTTAAAAGCGGCTTACAAAAAGTATAGTAAGCAAATTAACGTTTTTGAATACAACTTTAAGAAATTTTGCTTAATAATTGTTAGTAAAGCTGTGTTTTTTTTTTTTTTGAATACGGCTGTAAATATTTTTTTGAATGCGATTTTCTTAATAAGTATATTAAGAACTTAATTGTGTATTAGCTAGAATATACATCAACATCAACATAATTTAACAACTTCTTGTGAATACGGCAGTAATTATTTTTGACATTTTCCATTTTAAATTATATTTTATCGATTATTATCGCGATTTTAAATGGAATTATTATTATTTAAGTGTTATAAGTACTTCCATGTGACGTATTTGCAAAAATTGCTAATTTAACATTTTCGTATCTAATTGCATAAATTGAATCTCTAGCCATTAATGGGTTAATAATGTATTATCTTCAATAAGAACATGATAGGCCATTCCCAGGCAAAAACTGCCAATCGTACAAAATATCAAGCGTTGGCAAAATATTTTTTTCATATAAAACAAAGCGGTTTGCCAACGTTTGCATTTACATTAAGTAAAATGATTTGCCATTTTTTACTTTTAATCATATATTTATATAATTTAATTTTTCGTTTATATTAAAAGAATTAATGTAAAAGTGAAGAAATTGCTTTTGAAATTTAGTAAGAATACACTTAAACTAGATTTTATTTATATTTATTTTTGTTTTAAATCCTTAATGACGTACATTACATTACATAAGATGGTTGTGGATAATCAGAGTTTTAAATAAATATTATTACATTTTAAATTACTTAACTTTTTACTTAAAATTTCTGATATTAGCACAACATATCCATTTCTTAGTAAATATTTATTATCAGGGGAGTATCTGCAACTCTGTAGCCACAAATGTTTTTAAATGAAAACTTTACTTACGATTAAATTGTTTTTATCTTTTTTTCCAATTACCTTTTGTCTAGCATAAAAAAAAAGATCTTTATGGACTAGAAATAAGATAAAAAACAACAAAATATTGGATATGTTGTTATCATTTTATATGATTATATATTTATAATAAAAACAACAAAATACAATACTTGTTTCAATTATAAAAATAAAGAGTTAAACCCAGTTTTTTTTTTCTAGTAATGAATTTTTCCGTTTTTGAAATAAGCACATAATCACATAACCTGATAAAAAGTCTATTGTGAAAAACAGCTTTTTCGCTGACGATAGTGCTTTTATATGCTGCTGTAAAGTTTCTAATGCAATTATTAAAAAAATGGAGGATAGTTTAAAACAAGCCCATAAATATTTTGATAAATGGAAAATAATAGTAAATGACACGCTATTATTTTTCCATATAACAGATCGCTAAAACGTATGTCTACAAAGCATTTATTTTCTAGAGGGTTGTTTATTCCACTAAAAGACAATATAAAATATCTGGGAATTATTTTTGATAAAAAACTATCTTTTAAACACCATATAAATCATGTATGCGATAAAACTATTGAATGCGGCGTGCCCTCTACTCTGTACTCAACAGAAGATCTAAACTGAATTTAAAAAACAAGATTCTTATTTTTAATATGTGTATTAGACCAATAATGTCCTATGGTTGTCATGTCTGGTTTCATAAAGCTCCAAAAACCTATACAAGAAAATTGCAGATAATTCAAAATAAAAATCTGAAAATAATTCATAACCTACACCACCGATATTCAACAGACCATCTGGATAGTAACTTTGACCACAAAATGTTTAATAATATTTGCAAGGAAACTGACACTGTCATTTAATCAAAAATGCACAATGTCCACTTACGAAATAATAAGAAATTTGTTAAATAGTCACTAAGACTATTTTGTATCAAAAGAGTGGTTAGTGGTTATTTTTAGAATTCCATATAACTTTAAAAGTGTGTACAAGGTTTTTTAGATTACTTTTCCTTAATTCCTGTGATATTAGTAGTTTCTTTATTTAATTAATTAGTTGTTAACTGTTGTAATACTTTTTAAGTAAACTCTCAAAACATTGTAAATACAACCTTTTTATATATGATTCAATAAAAAAAAACATTAATAATAAATGATCATATGTTTTTTTCAACATGTTTTTCATCAATTTCCCCTTCAATGAAATGTCAAACGAGACGAAGTAGGCGAATGCCATTTAGCAACTTCCAGCAACATATTGTGATAATTATCACGAACACAGCTAAAGTTGTTTTGTATTTTCGGTGACGATATACAGTTTGTGTTTTAGGGAGATATGTTGGGTACCCAATTACCCCCAGTTTATTTCAAAACATTAATATTAAAGAAATTGATTACCAAACAATAAATTTCGATGATTTTTTACAGTGCATTTTGTATTCTTTGCATTCTCAGCAACAATTAAATGAAGGAGCGTAAGAATACGAGTGAACTCAGCCAGCAAAATTGTGCTTTGAAATTGACATCCCTATTTTAATGATTGAGATCAATCATGGTTTGCTCTATACTAAACAAAACTGATACATGTTGAAAACATTTTCCGATTCTGATTGAGCTGGAGATATTGATAACCGTAGATCAACTTCAGGAACAGTAACCCAAAGAGCAGTTAGTAGATATTTTTACTAAAACTCTTTCAAAACTAATTTTTGAAAACTTCAAAAAATGTTTAAATATTATTTCTAAGTCTCTTGATAATTAGATTGAATATTTGTTATATAATGTTGTATAAATATATGTATAGTTAACGTAATTATAACATTAAGAGGATGAGTTGATTGTAATGTTGTTCATAACACTATATATGTCTACTTCGTTAAACACTTTGTATAAGAATTTTATATTATAGAAAAGGAGTATTTGTATTTTATTAGTTTGTGAGTTTTCAATGATGTTTCTGTTTTAATAAAACCTTTGTATATACACACATTTTTTGGTGTGAAAATTCGTTTTTGTAGGTGATGTTTTTATTCCAAAATTAAAAGAAAAAGCTTCTGTATTTGGTTATAGCCCTAATGTACGCACATATTTATTAATTGAAAAATATAGAAATAGAGCTGTTTCATGCAAGTTACGGGAACACAACTATTTTATTCAAAAATATTTATATGTACATATGTAACATTAGAATGTCCCGTGGATTTCCATTTTCGATTACGTTGAGGAAGTCCCTTCAAACGATTCGTACTTATGAGTTGAAATAATAATAATTTTACAATTAAACTTTTCATTGAAAGTCTTATTGTGGACATTCCCCCCAAAACAAAAAAACAATTTTTTCTCAAGACACTGTAATTTCAAATTTTTGATGAAAAAAAAAATATATCTAAACTTTTTCCCATGGAATTTTGTTCCTCTAGAGAAGTTTTTACCACCACTTTTTAATTTTTCCCATAATATGTTTTTTTTTTCTTAACTGGTTCAAAACTACTATTTTTTTGATACCCATTTTAAGATAAAACTCAAAACTATTTTTTTTTATATTTACACCTGTGACGTTGATAGAGACCGGAAGATTAGTTTTAAACATTTTTTACTTTTTTAAATATTTAGCACATTATTATGCATTGTTTGATGATTTTTCCTATATATTATAAGGAGTACATATATAAACATATTTTATATAATAATTAATTTTCTATTTTTCCATAGAATATGTTTACTTATGGCACAACATTTCATTAATCTAAGAAATAATGAGCAAGCACTATCTTGCTTTAAAGAATGTCTAAGGTATACACCAAACGATATTGAAGTACTGACATCGCTTGGCCGACTTTACATGCAAACGAATGCTATGGAATTGTGTCGTGATGTGTGCCTTCAAATTCTACAAATTGACAGTAACCATGAAGCAGCATCCGTAATGATGGCTGACTTATCTTTTCGAAAAGTAAGTTTTTATTCCATAAATTTAAAGAAATAAATGTATACAAAGAAATATACATATGTATGTATATACGTGTGTATTTATGTAATAAACAAATTCAAATCTCTTAGATGGACTTTGAAAATGCGGCTTATCATTTTTCACAACTATTGTTGGCTCAACCTTGTTATTGGACAGCCTTAGCACGTTTAATTGAAGTTATGCGAAGGTCTGGTTCATTATCAGATGTGGTGCCATTTTTACAACGTGCCGAACAAGGGACGCCCAATCCAAATCAGGTTTCGGGACTCAACTACTGTAAGGGTTTATATGAATGGTACAGCGGTAATCCGAATAGTGCACTAAAATATTTTAATGCGGCTCGAAGAGATTTTGAGTGGGGACCGCAGGCTATATTTAATATGATTGAAATTTGTATTAATCCTGATGGCGATATTCCAAATGGAAATGATCTTGTGGATTCTAGTGATAGCGGAGATTTTAATGACGCGCGTGCTATAGCATTACGTACAGCAGACAGATTGCTCAAAGAATTGCGTCCAAGACCAATTGGTTTGGATAATGAGGCACTTAACCATAGAATGCTACAAAACTTTTTAAAATTGGCATCAAAACAAAAGTTTCAAATCGAATCTGCTATCCAGGACTTCACCGAGTTAGTAGCACATGAAGAATTTCAGTCGGCTGTTGGACCAATTTTAGGAATGGCAACTGGACTCGTTCAATTAAAACAAACGCAAAGAGCTAAAAATCATTTAAAACGTTTAGCTAGGGCTACTTGGAACTTTGAGGAAGCTGAATATTTGGAGCGTAGTTGGCTTTTATTAGCAGATATTTATGTCAATGCTAATAAGTGGGATGTCGCTGAAGGTTTGGTTGATAAAGTTTTAGAACATAACAAGTCGAGTGCAAAGGCATACGAGCTGGCCGGACATATAGCAGAAAAATCACAAAATTATCGGGACGCAGCTAAAAACTACAATAATGCGTGGACTTGTTGTGGACGTTCTAAGCCTCATATTGGATATAAACTGGCATACAATTATATGAAAAGCAAAAGATTTGCAGATGCTATTGAAATTTGTCAACAAGTACTAAAACTACATCCAGATTACACTATAATTCGAAAGGATATCCTTGAAAAGTGCCGTAATAACTTGAGACCTTAAATAACTTACACAACAATACTGTAACTTATAACTCACAATTTTAAAATGTTTAAGCTTCTAACATTCTAATAACTAAAGTTAAGATGCTATCGGACACATTAATTGCTTTTGATTAAAGGAAAAGTGAAAAATTACAGCACGAACATTATGAATGATATTATAAAAATAAATCACACACACTATCACAATACATGTTTACTTCTTAATAAAATACCAATAAATCAATTCTTATAAATTAGTTTATTGCACTAAAATTTTACTTTTTATATTCAAATGATTTTGGTTTTTTATCTTACTCTCGTATATTTATATTTATATGAAACATGCATTTTACTTTGGACCTACATACATGGATCAGCTTGTAAGACTCGTTTGTCCCGATTCTGAAGTCGTAGAACCACCTACAAAGTCAGAATTGCGGCATCAATATAAATGGGATTCTAACCGGTATTTACCCAATGATTGAATAAACACCGGGTAAATTACCGGTAAACTCGTTTTTAGGGAATTTATAAAAATTTTAAATGTGTTTCAGTTATTTATGTTAAATACCACAAAGCGAATGAAATTAGGATTTAATTAAATAGAATTAAAAAAAAAAATTATGTATATACGATATTGATAAAATTTAAGAATAAATTTAAAATTTTTTTTGGTTCGCCCATAAGAAAATACAAAAATTAACATTTCATACAAAACAGAAGCATTATAAATTCTGTTATTTTCAGATATTGTGACAAGGTTTACATGTTAAAATCGGTCGAGATAGGACATTTTTTAGATTATTTAATCAACAACATGTTATAGAGGTATCATTTGCACTATTTGGTATTTTACTACGAATTTTAGGACAAAAATTGACAAACTTATGGGAGCAACATGGAAGAAATATCTCCATTTTGGTGATGTAAATGTATTTAGGTGTCCACAAAATTGAGAAGGATAACGGTTTATATATACAGATTACTCCTTGCACTTATGCTGTCACAGAACGCTTATTAGCACTCGAAATTTCCTCCACTTAATAAACCAAACTGCAGATATAGTCGAAAAGTTTTCTAATTAACTCATACGAAATATAGATATTTCCCTAAGCCTATAGTGACAGTCAAACAGTTCAAAGTTTTTATCTAAATAGTTTCGGTATTCGACCAAAATTTTGTCGAAAGCAGAATATTTGTGATATATTCAAATTAAAATTTATAATGAATCGTTCCAAATTTCAGTCATCAGCTAATTAATCGTATATTAACAAAACTAACGCTGATTTCCTCGATGGAAGATTTTTTATCTTATTATCAGGGCCACATTTCATTAAGATCTTCATATTTTACTATGATATTTAATCTGAATAAAATCATTTAATGATTCAGTATTTTATATAGTCCTATCTTTTAGATATTTAAGATTCCATCCTTGTACTAAATAAAAAGAAAATAAATAACTAAATTTGTATATCAGTAGTCTGAGAGTTGTAATGAATTTTGTTTCCAGCTGGGGTATACTCAGTCTGTCCAATTTCTTTAAAGGTCTGCTTCCTTTGAGTGTTACCACAGAGCTTCCTTGTGACAAGAACAACGACGAAATGTTACCTATCTATGAGGGGAAAGAATAGGTTTGACAAATTTAGTTCTTAGGTCAGTTATCAAGATTAAATCCGACGAGACAAATTCTTCAATTAAGATCGTATGAGCTGTTTTACGAACTACATACAATCCGACGAGATAAATTCTTCGGCTCTCTGTCGGCTAACAAAGCAGAGTGAAACTGTACTATGTGATGAAAATGTAAATAAAAACTCAGAGATAAAGTGGTAAATCGAAATAGAGTTTATTCTTTTTTTTTGATTAATAAATTTAAATCTAGTTTGGCACTAATAAAAAAATATTCATATTTTTTTTTATTATGGGAATAATCTTTCAACTTCCAATAATAGGATTCGCATTTGGTAGTTTTCAAAGTCTTTTGAAACGTTTTAAAATATAATCTCTACTCCCTTCCCAATTATATCTTAGACACTAAAGCCATTAAAACGATAACCCATTGGTACTGGACATTCGGTGTAAAAATGCTAGATTTAGTAAAAAATGCTGGATATTGTCTTTGAAGTAATTTAAATTTAATAACATTTTTCAATTCCTTATTTTGGAAGTTTGACATTTAGCTAAAAGGAATGTTGTCTAAATTTAATGTTCTAATTCATGATAAGAAGAAATAGAGGTAGTGCCGTGCTCTCTTTTTGTCGCCATATTATACTTCTGAAGTTTGAACGATTTATTGTGCTTATCTTATTAAAAAATCCTTATCTTATTTAAAATCCTTATCTTATTTAAAAAATCCGATATTTTTGTTAATTTTTTTTATTTTGATTTTATTTTAAACGAATAATATTTCTCAATCAATTGGTATATGGATTGAATAAAAGGAAGAAACCCCCATTTTAATTTAGTTTGTATGTTCAAAATAATAATTATTTATAGACATGAATATTAGGTCTATTAGTTTATCATCTATTAACTAATATTGGAGCGATTTCCCACTATTTTTTCTCACTCATTTTTGTGATTATTTCAAGCATTCTATGTTGTTGAATAAAAATATGAAAAAATTTAATAACGAATCTGCTGCTTCTTGAATACTTTTGTTTAATGTAACTAACACAAAGGTTAAAATCACATTAATAGCACTTAAATAACTTTTGAAACATATATTGGTTGCATTTTTAACATATGTTGGTTGTATTTAAATAGGTGAGCGAAAGGAATATATATATAAAACAAAAATAATAAAAATAATAATAAATTACACAACTATGATAACAATTGATTAAATATAATTATCCTTGTTATAATTATATGAATAATGAACAAAAGTGAAGCACATGCAACTTTTGTTTTGAATTAATCAATCATTAATGTTATTTTATTTTAATTTTTAAAAATATTCAACAACATATTTATCAAATATGTTATTTTAAAATGTTGCATTATTAATAATTATTTTGATTCATTTAAATACACAAATTTTTGTTATCGTTTGTAAGCTTTAAAGACCGTTGGTGTTAATATTATTTTTGGATTATTTTGCTTTTCTGTGCAGTTTTGAAATTCACATTTTCTAAAATAAAACGAGAGAAGAAGGTATAGTCGGTCAAGACCCTCCCAACACCATTGCCTATGTGCACCAAAATTCGGGAGGGAGCCAATTATGGACTTATTCTTGTTTTAAGTGGAAAATAAAATTATATTATTGCAGAATATTACGTCGATATTAAGATTCACATGTATTTATGCACATTTTGGTGATTTTCGAAATTGGGTTTTATATGGGAGCTATGGTCAATTATGAACCGATCTTCATAATTGAGCATATCTCCCATATAATATTTAAATTTTTAAAGTTTGTTTGAGTGCTAAAACTCTATTCCGGGAGTTTTCTTTGGGGTCTAGGTGATATAATAGGCCGATCAATAGGCTTCGTCCTTGTGCCAAAAAAGTCATATATACTAAGTTTCATCAGATTATCTCTAAAATTGCGACCTGTACTTTGCGCACAAGCTTTACATGGACAGCCAGCCAACCAGACGGACGGAAAGTGATTCTGAGTCGAACGGTATACTTTAAGATGGATGTAGGAAAATTTTTTCTCTGCGTTACAATATTTGCACAAATACATAATACCCTGCACCACCTATGGTGGTGCATACATATATATGGAAAACAGGATATACACAAAAAATTAATTTTTATGAAAGTAAAGTCAAGGTATTCGAACTTGTACATTATATTTTAATGTTATTGTATGGTGATATGTTGTTTCATCGACTCAAATTTCTTGGTTGAATTTACAGCAACTATATTTTAGTGCTAACGGTGTTACTGATTATATTGAAAAAATCTAGGAAGTTACCAAAGTCATAATTTTTGTTGACAATAATTTAATACTGTACATAAGAATTTTTATTTGAGATTAAATATAATTTACATTTAAAATTACATAAAGACATATTACATATTTAAGTATATAATATATAATTATACTTACATAAATACATATCGTCACCGAAAATGAAAAACAATGTAAAATCAAAATTTTCAAATTTGGGTTTTGATGGGGTTAGTTTGTTTTGACAATCCACGTGTGATCAAAAATTGTTAGATTTGTTGATCTAAAAATAACGATCATATTAAAAAATGCATATAATAATTTCCTTAAATCAATATAATGTAACATCACATTTGTTAAATAATATAAAAAATAGTATTTTTTGCAAATACAATTTTAGTAAAAATTATATTAAAAAACATTTTCTGATAACTTAAATCAAATTTATCAGAAATCTTTTTAATATAATTTTTAATAAAATTCTTTTCGCTACAGGAAATTGAAATCTTAACGTAAATCTTATAACTTAAAAAAAAAATATTTAATAAAATCAAAAATATTCATCATCATTATATTAGAGGATATTTAAGGATGTAAGTAATAACCCAAACATCTTATTGGTACGACAGTTTGTTTTGATGTTATCATTTTTTTTTTGTGCCTCACGTAAAGTTATGAAAAGTGATGTTACGTTGTTTTGTATTTTCGGTGACCATTTGTATGTACGTACTTATATATACATTTGGTTGACACCAATAAAAGTTATCGAGGGTTCCATCATAAACTCAAGTTTACTTCTTGTCTTGTTGTAGAAAGGTAAATAAAATTTGCATTATAATAAATATTTTTAGATATTTATTTACATATTTTTAATATTTATTTAAAATAAAATATACAATAAATTGCACAAGGCAATGCTAATTTTGGGATATGAATGCAAAATTGTGATGCCGAGTTAGAAAATATAAAATGTGGGTCCTTAAAGTACCAAACAGCAGATATTTTTATTTTATTTGTTTATAAATAATTAAAAAATTAAATTTTAGAAATTTGTAGAAAATTATCAAAATTTGTTCAAGTTCACACATATCAAGTTTTCTTTTGAATTTGCATTTTACTACAACAATTCTTGATTTAATTGCCTTAATATGTTTTTGTTTTAAAATACGAAAATGAAAAGCAAAACAAATTTAGGAGTACAGGCAAGTTGGTACCCTTTCATATTTCCTCTCGATTTTTTTCTCATGATTGCAGAATAGCTGCAAGAAAAATTTCCTTGTTTGAACGCCGACTATGATTAATCAAAATTGAAAATAATTAATCAGAATTCTTATTAATTAGAATTAATTAATCGATGAACAGAGTAATCTGAGTATAGATTAAATCTTTTTAAAACTAGTAAAAGGAAAATCTTTAAATTAAACGATTAATTGCGAAGTAAACTTGAATTTTAGTTGGGAACACACAGTATACGATTTAACAAATTAAATGGAAATAATGACGGAATTTCAAAACGGCTGTTCCAATTTTAATGATATTTTACACAGTAATAGCAGGGGCATGGACGAGTTTAAGTTTAAAGCTTTAATAGTATAGAAAGCGGGTCCATAGGGTCCCATAGCTTCACAACTCAGATAAAGAACATTTTTTTAAATCAATCTAGTATTATTTACTAGACGAGATCAACAAAAAAACATCGCATGTCTTATTTCTTTAAGTTTACGAAATATTGTGCTTCGAACATTTTCGTTGTTATAGCGGGTTCAACTTTTCCTGTTTTATTAAAACAACAAATAACTTATGGATAAGTTAACAGTAAATCTATTAAAAATTTAAATTCGTCTACTCCTCTGCTATCAATATGTAAAATTTCATTAAAATCG
Organism: Phormia regina; assembly: GCA_001735545.1. Taxonomy (NCBI): domain Eukaryota; kingdom Metazoa; phylum Arthropoda; class Insecta; order Diptera; family Calliphoridae; genus Phormia; species Phormia regina. Next base: position 14,507 of record MINK01172160.1, read on the forward strand.
CAACAAACGTTTCTAAATTTCATATTTATTTCAATTATTATTATTATTATTATTTTTTTTTAATCGCACACTGTGAAATGTTACTGTTATTTTTTACATAAAAATGGGGTTACCATTATGTCATACATAGAATATTATTAATATTAAAATACATATAAATTCATATTGATTTATAAATCTAAATACATTATTTGGGTTGCTGATACAGCTCCACAGAAACTGAGAAAACTTGCAGTACTCACAACAGCTGTTGTAGTTCCAGACACTGATACAATTGTTCCCATACATATTGACAAAATGAATTGCGCTAGAAACACCATACTACTTACAATTGCCACATCTGTCCCCAGCCCTCGTACAGATGAACCAAGTTTAGCAGTTCCATCAACATCCAGTTCAAACTTAAAAAAAAAAAAAGAAAACGAGAAAGAAAAAAACAACATAAATGTTTGTATTAAACTAATTACAAGTATAATTAAGTATAATGATGTACATCTCATTTTAAATAAGAAAACAAGTTGATGTCACACATTAAATATTATTATACAAACCAACATTCCGTGTGCAATATGTCGAAATATGATTTAAGTTCCTACAAACTATATATTTTTTGGGTTCTGGTTTGATTCTGAATCGATCTAGGTTTGTCCGTCTGTCTGTGTCTTGAGATCAGCATAGAGCTCGAATGGACAAAATCAACTGTTTAACTTTGAAGTACCGTTGATTTTATTATTTTTTTTTTGTCCGTTGATTTTATTTTTTATATTCTTTTGATAAGTCGGACATTTTAATTACAATTTGTTATTTCAACTGAGAACATAATTAAATTTTTGAGCAGTATAATATATGGACATAAATCAATTCTTAATAAACTATATTCGTTAATAAATTTTATTTTTACTTACAGTCCCCTTGGAGTGATAATGAGCAACTAATAGATACGGCATGGTAAAAAGTGTTGAGTACATAACACCTGCTGCCCAACTAAAGATAATTACACTTGCTTTTGCACGCGTAAGTGCCATTAAAGACATCCCAGTGCAGTAAAATAAAAGACCGCCTACATAAACATTTTTTGCTCTGAAAATAAGTAAATAAATAAATAAATATTTATTAATGTTAAAATTGTTGCAAACAATAATCTAAGAGAAAATACTGTGTGGATGGATGAAACTGCGTAGTTGTAAACAGAAATTAAATTAATCGCCAGTCACTGAAATGTCTTATATTGTGCTGTGATCTACTTTGTGCTATAAAAGTTACATCTGTGACGATAGAATAAAATAATTTCTCTTACCGTTACTAGTATCACATATAAATTTTTATGTATGTTAGTACATCGAAAATCGAAAAAATCGTTGCACGAACGGTAAAAGACTAAATCTGATTTAATTTGAATTAATATAAAGAATTTAAAAAAATCGAAATTTTCAATTTTTAATTTTGTGAATGATATAATATCCCAAAGTTTAGGTCATTTGAGAAAATCTCACAGAACTGCTGGCATTTACAACCAGTGTTGCCAGCTTTTTTAAGGCTAAATATAGCCTTTTTATTTTTGCCTTTTCTGATTCTTAATAGCTTTAAAATGCTAAAAATTTACAAATTTTATTTTCAAAAAAATCAAAAATTTAAGCATTTTTGTGTATTTATATTTGGCGAAAAATTTCGCCTCCGGTGCTTTATTCTAGAATAATATTATAATAATTTTTTAAAAAACTTTATGTTAAATTTATTTTTTTTAAATTCAATTTTATGTTAAATTTATGAATTCACTAATATATCTTTTCAATAAAGCTTTTTTCTGGCTTTATTTTTTGGCCTTTTCTGACTTTTTTAAAGTCCTATTTTAGCTTCTTTTTCTCTCAAGTTCTGGCAACACTGTTTACAACTATAATAAAATACAGATTTATTTTTTATTTTGATGTTAATCTAGTATTATAGAATAAATTTTGTATTTTTCTTTTTATTTAATAAAAATTAATAAATAATTTTAGGGAACATCTTTAAATTTTAGGCACATATTTTCGTATAATAAATGCAAAAACAGTCCGCCCCTTATATGCATATGTATGTAACCCAATACTTACCTAAAACGTTGTATTAATTTTTCGATAATAAATGAATAACAAGCACATGACAAGGAATACATTGCCATACCCCAGCAACCGAAACGTACGCCTTCTTCATACAATATTTGTGCTTGCGTACCCTCAAGAGCTTTGGGATCTCCGTTGAATACAGCTTCTCCCACAAAATCCGTAAAGTATAAAGAATAGCAGACATGTGCCATCCAACAGAAGAGATTTGTTAAACAAACCATACGCAAAGAGTGTGGCATATAAACAATAGAGAGTAAATAGTGTGACAGTTTTTCAACAGGTTGTTCTGCAGTAACATTCTCACTCTCGTTAATGTTGGGGTAAACTTCTTGCTGTTGTTGTTGAAAACCGTCAGTTGCCGTAAATGAAGTCTCCCCTATTTCATTTCCTTCTGTGCTGCTATCAAAATAATCCGATTGCTGTTGGACATCATTAGACATCAGCTTATCAACAAACTAAGAAAAGAAAAATTCTTAATTTTATTTTTATTTATTACATAAAAACAATCTTATATACATATGTACAGTGACCAAAATAAGTATTCGTCATATCATTTCATTTCCTATAATTGACAAATATTTACTTGAAATGTGTAATTTATATTTTTATAATAATATTTTCTCCCAAAATGCACTGAAGCTTAATATGCTCTGCAATTTTTCAACGATTCAACGAATTCAAATTGTACAAAGGGGAAACTTTAGCTGATGCCAAAAACTTCATAGCTAATTATTATTTGCAAGGGAAATCGGAAAATTAAATTATAAAAAAGGCATAGAAACTATTTTCCTTAGTTTCTATACCACTTTAGTCTGAAAAAAAAAAAAAATAAAAAAATAAAATAAATAATAAATGCACTGATAAATAAATCTAAATCAGCAGAATATTAAGATGTACAAAAGCTGGTTGCACGTAAAATTGTACGTTTAGTGAAGCAAACTTAAAAGCTAAATTCATCAAACATGGCTAAAAATAGTAAAAAATACTTAAGAACACTATTGCATTCTACAAATTTAGAATGTATTGAGGAAATACATCATTGTGGAGCCAGACCTGGTATAATAGGGTTATAAAATTGAGATTATAATTTCTAAGAGGATATGGAAAAAAGTAAAAAAAAAAAAATAAATATTGAAAGGATGAAATTTTTCACAATTGGGATCAAGTTAAATCATTTTGTATTCAATATGAATGTTATAGTCTATGGAAAGTCACATACCGAGGTATCGTAAAAACTGTGGTTGAAGGGTTATGGTTAAGGGGTATGTGATGGGATCTGAAGTAGGTATTTTAGTACTTATAGATGAAATAATGCATCATCTGTATTATATGGACATTTTAAAATAAAATTCACTTAAAAGTGCTGAGAAATTAGAAATATATGACTGACCTATATTTTCCAGGATAACACAATGCATTCAGCCACACGAAAATAATAAAAAACCTTTATAATCACCAGATACTAATCTAAATAAATATATTTGTGGAGCTTTTATTAAAAAAAAAATAATAATAATTTACGAATAAAAATCGTATTAAAATTGATATTATAAATGCAATGGAACATAATTGATCATGAATATAAGAAAATTCTTATCAAATATATATAAAATTGTTTTAAAGGGATTATTAAGTGAAAATAATAAAAAATTACATTTTTATGATTTTTTAAGCAATAAAAATAAAGGTATTTTCGGTGCAAAAATATGGACAATTGTGACAATATTTGTGTGTTTGTGAAGTGTGAAGCGATTATAAGATAAATGGCAACAAGTTTACACTAAATTTGATAACGCTGTGAATCAAAGAAATTAAAGTGTCGTAATTGTAAAAGGGAAGATCATTTTATAAAATTATCTAAACATAGAAAGTAAGAATTCCAATAATAACAATATGAAACATCAATCAAAAAAGTCAAATGAAAGAATTCTAGCTTTGACCCTTTCGGCCGCACATGAATTTAGCTGTTACATATTTTTTTCATATAAAAATTAAGAGCGGTAATTCTCATGTGTTTCTCAGAGTAAGTATTTTAGCACTATAGCAACTCTCACTACTTCCAAAGAAGAAACAAAAATCAGCTGTAATAGTTATAAAAATTGTTGTTAATATCAGCTGGAATTCCAGTCATTAGTTTTTTTAAGGAATAGGGAATGACGGGAATTCCTGCATTAAAGCCGTAAGGTTTAATGTTAAAGTTAAGTGACATCGGAAGAACAGTACATCGAGTCAGCGAAAGCGTGGCAAGGAAAAGAGGTTATTATTGCAAATTATGTCTATGGTGGCAGTTGCGTACAAGTTATGCAAGCGACTACATAAGGATACCATTAGTAATTTTATTAGATACGTGACCAGTCACTTTAATTCAGGCTTGTCCTAGGTAAAACGACAACATGGTGTAATCTTTTGCACACACAATCACCACCGCCGACTACCTAGGGTTTGTAAAGTGGCAATAGGCACTATAACGATTAGAAAGTGTTCTTTTTTTATAAAACAATCACTTCAATGGTTGCAAAGTGTATAACAGCACTTCTGTGGTTACGATGAGTCAGTTATTGTTAATTGTTTCCAAATGAACTGCTAGGAAACTAGCAGTTGATTGAGTAAGTAATACAAATGTATTGTTGTCAACTGATGAAGAGAGAAATAAACGCCGTTATAAAAACATTGAGTCGTTCAGACAATTAAAAGAATGAAAGCAGCATGTTTGAGTAATAATTTATAGATTGCTCTTCTGAGAAAACTATACAAAAGGGATTACCAGTGAAAAATGACACTTATCTATGTTACATGCAGTTTGGTAATTGCGGTAATTGCGGCGGAAATTTAAGAAAGAATAACCATAAACTCCTTTTTGAACTAAATATGAAATTTGTATTCAGAAGAAACAAGTATGAAATTGATTTAAAGAAGATGGTAATCGAGAAAAAGAAGTTTTTAAGTTATACATTCAGATGTAATTCGATGATATATTGATGCAACATGAAATATATTATCGAATAGTTCAAAAGTAGACATCAAATCTGAAGACAGCTAAAAATTTGAGGATGAATTTGAAGAACATAGCAGTGGGGGTAGTTTTATAGTAGTTGATGTTGGTCGATCTGAAATGTTAGCCGCAAAATCAAGATACAAGTTTTGTATTATGGAATCCACTGGTAATCGATGAAGCAATGAAATTAAGTGAAATAATTCTATGGCGTGAATCTGTGGAAGAGAAATACATTTCTTTGCTCTTGA
>MINK01172161.1:0-41252 GCA_001735545.1 Phormia regina
AGTCGATCTGTAATCGTTAGTACTTCATAATATGGCTTTGTTCAGTCTTCAGCAAGCCTTTTCTATTTGATTTAAGAAATAGTGCTCCCTAATCGTCATTGTGGAATGTGACAAAAAATGGAAGTCTAATTGTTTTTATTTTCTTCCAAAAAAATATGTTTCACACTATGGGAACAAATATTTATTTTTTTATCGCTAAAAGTTCAAAAAGTCACACTAAGTCGTTTCGACTAACATGGTTGCTTAAAAATCTAACTTCCATCTAAATCTAATCTATAAAAATTTTAGATTTTGTTTTCACTTTTTCATTTTATACGATAAAGTCTACATCAGCTGAAAATTTCGTGAGGATATCTTTTATAACAAAGATTTTATTATAGATAAAATATTTAGAGTTTTCCAAAATACCAATTGTTTACAAAAATTTTACTTCAACAGCAAAAATCAATTTAAATTTAAATTATAACGTAAAATTATATTATGACATAATTTTACGTTATACAGAAAAATATTGAAATAATTATCTTTTACACCGAACCGAAACTATACCACATTAAGGTTTATTAAGTCATTGGAAATTAAATATTTTGTGTATTTTTAACGCCGCCGAAAATTTTGTATCGGCTTGTTTCTATGAACCGGTGGTTTATTTGATGTAATTTAATTGGGAAGAAAACACAAAGAAGATAAAATTTTTCCTACTGACAAGTAGTAGTGGAGGTAATTATGTGTGTCAATTTAAAGGACACTCCGTAGTCGTGGAGGTTTTAATTGACTACTGGTGCCCTAATGTAATCGGTGAAATAACTAGTTCGCTACTATAAACTGCTGAGCCATAGTTTTTCCGGGAGTTTCAAATTTTTCTAATATTAGTAAATACACACTAAAGCAGAATAGACATTTTTTGGAAATAAATCAGTTACTTTTAATCGGCTAGTTCGATTTCCATAATATTTCACACTGGTGTAGCAGGGGCGGGAACCATTTATATACATAGTGTTGCAGTTTTCTTTAATATTTTAAAATATAATTTTTTTAAATTCAATTTTTGTACTTTTTTTCAAAAATTGTAATAGGATGAATATGTTTTCAATGTCAATAATGTCTATGAGTTAATGTTATGGAAAATTTCCATCAAACACAGCTGTTTTGTAAAATGTTTGATACTCTGAGTATAAGAGATTTAATTTGAGTGTAAGAAGTCTATGCTACACAAAATTCCTGAAAAACTTCAATTCAAACAAAATTTTAATCACTTAAAATTTATAGCCTGTCCCACGATGTCGATCGAAAAATTCGTTCGACAAAATATATGGGAAACAATNNTTTTAAATTTATTTGTTGTTTTCCATATAAATTGTCGACTAGAATTTTACGTTCGACATAGTGGGACAGGCCATTATACCTAGTTCTTTAGAGAAGCTTAGATTGATATAGTTTAAAAAAACTTAATTGAAACAATTTATTCAAAAAAGCCCATGTACTCGAATTGTTTTTGTTGTCAATGACTTTTTTTACTAATACATTCTTAGACTTAGGTTTTTTGCAAAAGAGTTTTAAAATGTTCACACATGTTCCTTACGAATCAATATTTTAAAACCCAAATAATTATGTCAATTATTTTGTCCCCTTAGTATAAAACCTGGTCACTTTCAAAATCAATGTTTGTGTTATAATCATGTAATTAAACAAATATGTTTTACTTTTAAAATATTTTATAAATAAATTATAAAAGAAATATATCCTATAAACAAAAAATAAACAACAATCAAGAGAGAAAAATTTAACCAAAAAAAAAAAAAATCAAAAATAATTTATGAATATTAACACCCGGTTTATTAATAAATGAACCACAAACAGAAAAAAATATAAATTTATCACTGCAAATTTGTTAACAAAATGTCAAACTGTATGAATGAAAGAAGAAAAGCAACAACAACAGTAAACCCCCCAATGATATATACGCACACACTCATTTAGTCACAAAATCCCAAAAAAACCTACTCAACTAAACGTAAACATGTATGTTAAACTCTCACAAGCCAAAAACTCAAAGAAGAGATAACAGAAACATAAATGTGTACATACATATATACGTACATACAAACAACATCATCATATGTATGTATGTATATAAAACATATGTATGTAAATATGTAAAATTGTATGATATGAGTGATGTGAAATGTATGAAACATTTAAATAAATGGTTGTTGTATGTTGTATGTAAAGAGAAGAATAGTTGTAGTAGAGTAGTATGAAAATATTTTACAATGTAAATTTATATGTATGAATGTATGTTTGTATGTATGAAGGTTTTATATGCACGTTTATACTACATACATATTTATGCTATAATACATAAATATAAGTAAAACGTATGTTTGTAACACAAAAAAAAAAAAAGAAAAACTAAATAATGTATTGTATGTTTTTTTACAAACATATTTTTAGTTATAATACTTACTCTACACTACATTATTATGATTATTTATTATTAAAACATAGTTAGTTAGTTTGTATGTATGTACAATTGTTTGCTTATTTGATGACTCTCTATATAAGGAAATTGAAAATAAAACAAGAAGAAATACAAAAAAAGATTATAAATAATTTTATTTATTAAATTTACTACATATGTATGTAGGTATGTATGTACATACATATAGACAAATATTATTATACATACATATGAGAAAGTTTTTTTTTTTTGTATTTATTTTTAGAAAATATATTTAAAAATAGTTTCAAATAAATAAAAAAGTAATAATTGTAATTTCTGTAATAATTAAAGAAAATAAATAAATGTACATACATACATTGTATGTATAGTATACATTGTTTACATATATACAATCTACATATATACATATGTATATAAATGTATTACAAAACTGTAACACAATAATGAAATATTAAAAACAAAACACTGTTTTATTTTTAATATTTTTTTTAACACTTCTTCTAATATGCATAAAAAATAAAGTTTATTAAAACCTGAAAAATTATAAAATTTATTAAATATTCTACAAAGTTAACCAACTAACAAACAAACAGAAAAATTGTTGATAATTTATTTATAAATATCTGAATTGATTAATACCATAAAATAAAATAAAAAAATAAAGTGTTTGTATGAATGTTCTCTGGCCTGCTCCCACTTTTGTCGTTGTCACAGTCTTCTTCTTAGAAGAAAAAAAATCACAAAGAAGAAAAAAACGCCAACCGAAAAAAAACACACAATTATTAATGCTCGTAAAAAAGCAAAAACAACACTCAGTCGTCATTTAATGAAGAATATTTTTTCTTTGCTTATTAAAAACTTAAACGATTTAAGAGATTAAATTTGTTAAGTAAAAGAGATGACCCCTTATTAATCAACAAAATAAAAAACAAAGAGATTTTAAGAGAATTTTGTCACTCTGGCGCTCTTATTTTCTTATTTTCAACTCTTTGTTTATTTAATCATGGAAAATAGCAGCAGAGATAAACACATAAAAAGCAAACAGAAAAAAATAATTTTGTAAAAACATGTTTTTCTATAAAGCTGTGAGTAAAAGAGAGTATATGTTTGTGTGATTGTGATGTCATGATATTGTTTTTGTTGTTGGTTTATAGTTAGTGTGTGTTTGTGTAGTAAAACAAAAAAGGAAGGCAGGCCTGTATTGTTGACTGCCTGTTGTATATTCAGTCGGTTTGCTACAATCAAACGAACCGAACATTTTCTTTTGAAACGGTGATACTCTAGTTCAGTTCAATGCGAACGTGAGAACGGTGTGGACGTGCCAAAAATACTACGCGGAACCATCGTAATTGAATTAAATACTTACATATAATAATTAATTACAAAAAAAATACAATTAATAAATTTCTACAACAACAAAATATTGAATTTTTTTCACATGCGTTTAATTAATTGTTTAATTTTACTTTTAAAACAATTAAACATTTTAAAGAAAATTCAAAAGTCCTGGATTATTTTGAATTTTTCTTAATTTTTTTTTCATAAATAATAATTTTTAAAACTTAAAAACAGTTAAACTGTAAATTTAACAACTAATTACAAAAATCTCTTAAACAAAAAAAAACTTTTAAAGTTTTCTACCAAAATCTCAGAGATTTAAAAATTAAAAAAAAAAAAATTATATATTTTTTCTGTTATTTTGTTTAATAAACTGTGATTTTTATTTAATTAAAAAAAAGAAAATCTCCAAAAAATATTTCAAACATAAAATATTTGTCAAAAAAAAAAAATATTTTTTTGTGGTTTACCTTGCTTTATAACAACAATCACCTTAATAAAATAAAAGAAACATTTATTATCATCTCAACAACAATAATTTTTTGTGTTTTTGCCAAAAGAAAAACAAAACCAAACAAACTCACACACACACTTTCAAAAAGAAAAAATCAAATGCAATTACAAGAAAAAAGGTCATTCATTTAAGAAAAATCCAGTGTTTTTACAAAAAAAAAATACAATTTTTTTAAGTGTAATTAATTTAAAATAACCAAAAATTTATCTCAAAGATACTTACAACAAAACTAAATTAATAAAAGGAATTTTTTAAATCAAACGGTATTTCCCCATTAATGATAAGTGACGTTAACAATTAAATTTGTAAAAAGAATATAAAAAAAAATCACAAAAACCCAACAACAAAAAAGCAAAAACAAAAGCAAAACCAACAAACGCAAACTCAACATACTTTACAAACAATTAACAGACTTTAAAATAAAAAAAAGTGAGCAAAAAATAATTAAAAAAAAAACTAAGAGAACAATAAGGAGAAACAAGAGAATTAAACAACTTTTACAAACTAACGGATTTTTAATAAAGTAAAGAAAAAATAGAAAATAAACAAAATTTTCTCCCTTTTTAAGTTGAAGGAGATTTTTTGTTGTATTATTTGCTTTTTGGTTCTTTTCTATCCCCACTTTAACCTACAAAAGGCAACAAGACGTTTTGCCTAAATTACCCCCACCAACAACAACAAGAAGAAAAACAGCAACAGCCAAAAATGACCTTGCCTAGTGTTACACCCAACAACCAATGTGACGATGATTCGGACATGTTTGGTCCTCCCCGTACCTCACCACCAATTGGTTATCATCATCATCGGTCACGCGTTCCTATGATTTCTCCCAAGTTGCGTCAACGTGAAGAACGCAAACGTATTTTACAATTATGTGCCCACAAATTGGAACGCATTAAGGATTCCGAAACAAATCTCAGACGTAGTGTTTGTATAAATAATACCTATTGTCGTTTAACCGATGAATTAAGACGTGAAAAACAATCTCGCTATTTGGCCAATTTACCAAGGTAAGTTACATGTATTGTTTTTTTTATTGTTTTAATAAAAGGAGAAAATTCCTAATTCTATTTTTAAAATTGAGGTTAGGTATGTGTGATTGAAAATGTTTTAACAATTTCCCTAAATATTTTATTTTTTTTTATTGAGGTTAGGTAATGGAGTATTTTTTATTTTTATCAATAAAATTTAAACTGTAAGGAATTTCACAAGGTTTGTATTAAAAAAAATAATAAATAAATTACAAGGAAAAAAATATAAAAACAAAAACAAATTATGAAATTAATTAAAGTAGAAGAAATGAAAATGAAAGTGTTTTTATAAAAATTAAAAATACCAAGTGATAAGAATATTAATATGAAATTAATTTTAATACATTACAACAATTGTTTTTTAATATGTTTTAAATAGAGATGCGTAAGTTGCGTCATACATGTGTGTGTGTTAAGTGTGTGCAATAATGAAAGTTTAACCAACCAAGTAAATAATTAATGTAAAGTGTTGCCAACTTGGAAATAATGTTTTTTTTTTTAATTTTCTATGTTATGAAGTCTTATCTATGACGTCTTATTTTTAATTAAAAAAATACCACAAAACTTTGATTAAAACAGCATAACCTCAATTCTTTTAATAAATTAATTTAATGCAGTTTTTTGAAACGTTTTAATTTTTTATTAAACTTTACGTGCTTTTTATTTATTTAAAAAAAAATTGTTGCTATTTGAAGAAACAAAATTTATAAAAAAAGAAATCCATTTTTTCATAAAATTTAAGATAAATAATTATTTGCATTTAGTTTTAGACAGAAAATAAGCAAATATGGACACATAAAATTTTTATAAATAAATAAATAGTCATTCACACACATTTAAACGCCTCTATCTCTGGCTGTTATTGTTTAAAAAGCAAAAAAAAAAAAGTTTTTTTATTGCTTTTGTTTGATGATAATGATATTAAAACGAGGGTTATATCAAAATGTGTGTTAAAAAGGAATGAGAAAAATTTATAAAAATTAAAAAAATATATATATTATAAAATAATATTTTTAATATTTTTTCTAGATTTTTTTTTTTAATTTTGTATTCACCCTCGTCATTTTCTTAGAATCATCAATTGTTTGAAAACTAAATAAATTGAATTCAGTTGAATCTTAATTTATATGAGATTTTAAATTTAAGGCACAATTTTTCATACTATTTCCTATGAAAAATATAAATTTTTCAACAAAGTTTCAATTTATTTAAAATTAAATCTCTCTTTTAAAAACCCAATTCAATGAAAGAAAAAAAGTTCTCATACCAAATGTTACAATTAGTTTAATTTGTTATACATAACGAACTTTACACTTTAATTGCAAAACTATTTAGAATATAGTTGAGGGGAGAAAAGATGAAAAAGAAAATACTATTATTTAATAATATTGAGTAAATGGAAAGCAACTAAAAGAAATATACATAATAATAAAAACGACAAAGATTATAAATTCAGGCCAAGCTCATGCCAAAATAAAAAAATAAAAAAAAAAAACTTATAAATGTGTGTTGCCAACAGTTTAAATAAAACCAAATAAATAAGCCAACATAACACATATACACACAAACATATACAACACAGATACCCAAGCTAAACAGACAACCAAACAAACAGCAAGCCAACCAAAAAGAACAAGCAGCAAGAGGACCCATGAAACTTTCAACAAACGAACAAACAAACATACATCACACACAAAAAATATAAATATAAACAGCTACAAAAAAAACACACACACAAACAAACAACAACAACAAAAGAGCGAGACCACAAAGTATAGAGACCCCAAAACAAAAATATATACATACATACAAACATACTTATAAACATAGAGATGTTTATATTACGAGTACTTCTCATACTCTTTACTCAAAGGCTTTAAGCACACGCTACATTTTTACAAACACACATTACGACCTATAGAAATGTTCATGAGCAACGGTAATTTTTCAAAATTACAACAACGAACCAACAAATAAGAAAAGGTTGTCCCAAGAGCAAAACAACAACAACAACAATAATATAACCACTAAAAAGGAAACAACATATTGTTGGCATTTAACCCAAAAAAAAAGCGAGAAAAAAACATTTTAATCCTTCAAAAAAAGTAAATTTTAATAAATTTAACTATCTAATAAAAAAAATAATTATAATTTCTTTAAAACAATTAAATATATGTAGCATTGACACAACAAATATTGCTTAAAAAGCTAAAAACAAATGAAAGAAATATGTTATTTACTTAAAAAACCTTTACCGTTATTTATATATTAAAAAATAAATTAGCTTTTATAGCCCTGAATGTATTCCTAGTAATTATAATAACAACAGCAACAATCTATCATCATAATATTACAAAAACAAAATGAAAAAAAAAAAACTCTTGAAAAAAATAAACCTCATCAGCAGCTTAACAAACATACATAAATCGTTATTATTTACAAACGTTAAAATGATCACGTTCCACTTGCAGCAACAAAAAAAACAACATAAAACAATAACAATTTCTAGTATTGGCTAACGAATACATACATACCCAATAAACAATTATAATGAAATTTTTAAGCTTTCATATTAAACTTAAATCATTCTCAATAAAACTAAATAAAATTGTTCTTGGTGTGTTTATTATAAATAAGCATAGACACAAACCCTTATACTCTTTTAACAAGTTCTCTAATGGCTCATTTACTAAACTACTTAATAAATTTGCAAGGCTGCCAGATGAATTTCATAATATGGCGATTTTTTAATAATAAGTAAAAGAAAACAATAAATAATGATCTATAAAAACAAAAACAATTTTAGTCCTTTTCTTTATTTAAAGCAGAAACTAAAGTTTATTGGGTTTTCAGTAGAAAATATATATATTATTTTACTATTAAAGGCTCATGTGTTTTTTTTTTTTTTCTATATGGGGATATTTGTATATGACGACGAAGTAGAAGAAATCGTAGTATTGTTTGCCAACTTGCAGGCTGGCTAACTAGCTGTGTATGTATGTAGCTAACTGGCTGGCAGTTTATTTTTTTTTCTGTTTGCTGCTGTTCAATGTTGCCAACATTCATACTTACAATACGATTGTAACAAGAGGGAGACGTAGCAAAAACAAAAAATAATAATAGACAAGTACGTACATGACTTGGAAATGAATTTACCAAACAAATGGGAAAAACTCACAGACAGACAGACAGTTAGTTAATTTACAAATTTCAAGACCATCTCCATTTGATATTATTGTTGTATTATGAATTACACATAATTTAAACAAAATTATAGAGGGTTACTGGCAATGCTGCTTTTTTATTTTATTTATTTTTTATTCATTTCTTTAGATGTTTTCAAAACAACCCTCATTTTATTAACAAAAGAAAGACTTTATTAATAATAATAAAAATATTCTTTTAAAACTAAATTTAGCCAAGTGAGTGTGCGGTTAATCTAGTTTATTTATAAAAGAAAGAAAAAATTACCACATATTTGTTTAATATTTCAATAAAATAATTACATCTTTATTACAGCACTCTTATTAACACAAGTTATGAAATTAAATTAACTTTAAACAAAATCTTTACAAAAGCAAAGTTATATTTTAAAATATATTTTTCTTAAATTTGTTATTACTTTAGTTTCTAATTGTTTATATAAAATGTAGTAGTACACGTAAGTGAAGTTAACAATCATTTAATTTCTAAAACACATGTTGTTTATTCCCAACAATTAAAAACTTTTCTTTTCGAGTATTTTATTAATTAATATTTTTTTTATTTCCTTATTTCTTTAAATCAAAAATTAATTATTTTTTAAAGTGTTTGTTTAAAAATTTTTTTGTTATGAAAGTTTTTTTTTTTCGAATGAAGAAGAAGTCTCTAAATAAAATGTTAAAAAGGAAAATCTAAAAACTTTAAAAATAAGTTTCGTTTACAATTATTTTTTCTTTCGTTTGTCGTTGTTGTCTTCGTCAATAAGCATATAATAGCAAAGAAATATTCAGACAGTCAGCCTGCTATATAGCAAGCTTCATGTGCATTTATTATTATAGCTATTTTTCTAGTGCTTTTGCTCTTTTTTTATACAAAAAAAAAAGAAAAAAAAATACTACGTCTACAGACGTTTTTTATATATATTTTTTGCTTGTTGTTTTTTTTTTTCAGTAGAAGCTTTTTAGATTGTAAAATTATACAAGAGTTTTTTGTATTTGTTGTAGTTTTTCGTTAACTTACAATGTTGGCTAGAGGAAAAGCAACGACGACTAGTTCGAGTAAAGTTTTTGGTGAAAAAACAAAAAGAGTATGAGGTTGAGGTTTGTTGGTTACATGCTGCATACAAACATACGAGAAGTACTTGTATATACTTTACTATATTTGTTAAATGAGACTGTTGCTGATTTGTTTTTTGTTGTTTTATTTTCATTTAGTTTTTGGTTAGTTGTTGTTTCTGTTTTTTTTTTTCAACTGCAGTTTCTTTTTTTTATTTTTTAAAGAGTTTGTGTTTTTTGTTGTTTATTTAAGTGTGTTTTTGTGTAGATTACTTTGGCTTTGAAGTTTTTATTTTATATTTTGATATCGAGTTTTTTCTTTTAGATTTTCTAGTCATCTTCGTTTTGTTGTTATTGTGATGGTAGTAAGGGAAACATGTTTCGTTTTAAATTAGTTTTTGGTAGAAAATAGAATTTGCTCATTTCTAAGCTAAAGATTTTGTTAATATATTATTGTGTAATAAGATTTTTTACATTTTAATAACTTTAGAAATTAATTTTAGAAATAATTTTAAACTTAAAAAAGAACAAATTTGTTTTTGTTTCCTATATGTAATTAAATTACATTTCACTTGCTTTTAATTTTTCCTTAAATTAATAGTTTTTTAATTATGCCAATTTGTTTTTTATTTAATTTGTTTTCTTTTATTATTATTAAATTTTTACATTTATCCTCTTTTATTAATTTCATAATTATACTGTTATTTTGACACTTGTAATTTTAATTTGCTTTATGGCAACAATTATTGAGTTGCCACATTAATGTCTTCTTTTCTCATACACATATCAACACAACAGCATATGGCAGCATTTTTTTGCATTTATTGAAGTTTTCTTTTTTACTGTCATTTACATACTTATACATTTGTATGTTTGATTGTGTATATATTGTTCATGATGTATAAAAACTCGCACAAGCCAATTCAACCAACAACAACAACACAACCAACGAGTCAGGCCAAACAGCCCCAACCATCAATCAATTAAGTTGTCAAGTGTGTGTATTAAGCTGTGTGTTGGTTTATTTATTGACACTCTTTGGCTATTGTTTTTGTTATTTTATTATTTTTCTGCTTTTAAACAATATTTGTATGGATGGATGTATGTATGTATGTAGTTCTTGCTGATCTCCACTCCCATTCGAAATAAAAAACATAACAAAAACAAAAAAGGTAGTGATTGATAATTGGAAAATTTAACGCATATTAAAAATTAATACAAATAGTAAGACATTTATATCGCTTTTTTTTAATAAAATATATGTCTGTATAAATAATTTAAACGGATAAAAATTTATTTCATTTATAATTGTTTTCATAAATTTTAATTATGTAATTTATTTTTAGCCTTTTTATTTTGTTAACCCAGAAATAACAAATAAATTTCTTTCACATGACATTTAAAAATCATTTAGCAAAATCTCTATCAAAAACATCATACCACACAATAACATACCAACAAAAAGGTTACCAAGAGAAAAAGAAGAAAAAAAAAACATTAAACTAATTCCTACATAACTTGCAACATTTCTTTATACTTTCTTTTTTGCATTTTATAATATACAATGAACAAAAAAAACTGTTTTTCAGTTTAATATCAAGTTTGTGGTCTTTATAAGATTTTTTGGAATTGTTCAAGGTTGATTTTGAAAACATGCGATAAAAATTCGTATTAAAAATTTGTTTGGAAAATTTTCATACATATGTACATACATAATTTTCAGAATATAAATGCATAAAATATAGTTTTACAATAGTCGTTGTTAATTAAAAAATAATTTTTGTTCTAAAGAAATTTAAAATTTCCACATAAGTTTTATTAACAATCAATTAAAATTAATTGTAATTGAGATGCAATTATATAACAAAAAAATATAATTAAACATTTTTTGAAATTACTTTTTACATGATTATTTGAACTCACTCATCATACAACATTCAAATAAAATTTATAATCATAATTCCCATATGCTTTAACATACAATCATATTTAGAACAATACAACAGTAATGGCAATAACAATAATAGCAATAGCAACAAAAAAAGCTAAGTGTAAATGAGGATTATTTTAATTTACATACACAAACGCAAAAGAGCGCCAGTTATTTGCATATTTAAAGTGCTAAAACAAAAACAAAAAAACTCTTTTCATCTTTTATAAATATGTACATATATATGATATACATACAGACAAACACACAATAATCAAGCATACATCCTCACATGTTTTACACACTTTTTTCTTGTTTTTTTTATTATTTTTTGCCAAGCAAACCCGACTAAAACATTATGTCTGTATGACTGTCATACTTAAAGCAAGTAAAACCATTATGTTACCAATCAAGGTTGTAAAGAAAACAGAAAAAACATATATACATACAACCAACTATTTAGTATGAACAACAGTCAAAACGACGCATACACATACACTTATACACACATGCAGAGACATAGACAAAGAATTACAACAAACAGCCAGTAAATACCGGAATCCCAACAGCATTTTGAAGAGAAAATTTTACAAACTTTATTTTAATATTTAGTCACTTCTACTTCTCAAAGGGTCTAAAAAGATTCTTCTAAAAAACATCAAACTCGGGAGATAATTTTTTTTAAGGATAAATTAAAATGTTTACTGGGTATAAACAAACGAAAGCTAAGTAAATGTAATGGAAATATAAATGTAATAGTAGAAGTAGAAGTATTCCTTGTCGGCATCATCATACACACAAACACATAAAGTTTATGCCATAGTTTTTTTTCTTTTGTTGTTTTCTGAATTTTTACTAGGAAAACAGAGCTCTGATGAATTTTATTCTTGGTTTTATGGGATTTTTTTTTTATATACAATTTTTTCCACCCAACTTTTTCTTTGCCCTTCAATGCAATACAACTTTAGCATATTTTTGGGGGATTTTGTTTTGGTGAGAAATTCATGTTTTACAAATGCTACAAGAGTATAGGGAGAGCAAGAGGAGGAGAGAGAGGTAATTTTATAGAAAATATGAGTTTTATTACAATTTTCTTTTTCTACTTTATAAAAAAACACACAAAGTAGAGAGTTTGGTGTTTGTAAAAGTATTTGTGTATAAGTGTATAAGAAGAGCAATTAATTTATTTAAAAACAAGGAATATATTTCTTTGGGAGATTTTAAAAGTTAAAAAGTGTGGTTAATAATTAGTAGAAATTTATGTTAAAAACATTTAAAATTTAAACGAAAAAAAACTTGATTAAGGAAAAAGTTAATTAATATTAAATATATAAAATAAGCCAATATAAATATTATTTTAAATTTGTATGTCCTTTTAAAAATCTTCTTATTAAAATGTATTATGTGGGATTTTTTTCTCACCACCCACATATTGGCCTTTAAACTACATACTCTTTGGCATTTGTTAAATGGAAATATGTATACTGTATTCTCATACATACGTACATCCTACAGACCCATACAAACACTTACTTACTCATGCACAACAGGGTGCGAATGAGCAATTGAATAAATTGTGTGTTTGTATATAAGTGATACAGAGTGTGTGAGTGTGTTTGTTTATGTCTGCTTTGTACGTTTAACGTGAACAATATTGAAGTAAATAAATAATGCTTTAACATTATTTGTATTTTACTTCCTCCTACACACACACGTATACACATACAAATATTGCAGTTAAGTTAATGTTATAACGCCATAAAGTAGACTATA
This sequence comes from Phormia regina, assembly GCA_001735545.1. Classification (NCBI taxonomy): domain Eukaryota; kingdom Metazoa; phylum Arthropoda; class Insecta; order Diptera; family Calliphoridae; genus Phormia; species Phormia regina. Next base: position 13,307 of record MINK01172161.1, read on the forward strand.
CCTTTTGAACATAAAAAATATATATAATTGTAAATGTGACATATAGACTAAATGTATAAAAAAAACTGAGATTAAACGAATAAAAGCTAATAAATAAACAAAACACAGTATTTTATTTAAAAATAAAATTTAATTTAAATATAACCTTAAATTATTATACAGTTTTCTTAATAATTTCTCTTTTTTTTTTTCAAATAAAAAAAAAAAACAATTTTCTTGTTATTGTAATATTTTTATATAAATAAAAAAATTAAAAGAAATGAAAAAAATTAACAATAACAATAAACGTAAACAATAACAACCATCATAACAGCATGTAATACTAAGCTACAATAATAACAATAATAGCATACTCATGTACACATTATAATATTTAGCTTAACATACATTCATTCGTACATGGTATGAATAAAATAAACAAACAAACAAAAAACTCATCATTAAGTCACTCACTTTTTTTACACTCTTATTTTTATTTTTTGCTTTGTTTGCTATTTAAAAACACCTCATACTCTTTTCCTCCCACCAACACCTATTTTAAACAGTTAGTTGTTTTTAAGTTTAACACTTTTTCTCTCACTCTCTAGTTATTGTTAAACACACTTACATACATGTATGTATAACTTTAACTACCGTAAGCTTAGTGTTAACAAACACTAAACCCAGCAAAATATTATGGGATAAATCATTTAATATTTTAAATTATAAAAAATACTAAATTTATTTCAAATTCTTGATTTTTTAAATTGAAATACTTGTGTACATACGTGTATTAATGTTTTTTTTATACTTTGTTTTTGAAAATCAATTTCCTATAATATGTACTCGTTAGTCTTTTGATTCCTTTGCTATTTATTAAAATAGTATTTAACCTGTTTAAACAAACAAACAAATAAATATCATCATTCACTACAAACAAAACAAAGAAGAAAAAAGGGATTGATAAAAAAATTGTTGAATTTTATAGCAATTTTTGTGTAAAGCTTTTTTTTATTATTATTTATTTGTTTTCCCCCTTGATAGCATTCAAATGTTATAAACACTGAACTGAAACTTATAGTACATTGAATTAAACGGGCTTTTTTTCGTTAGTTTGTTGGATTTATATATGTATACCCCCCACATTTTTCTTTCCAACTTACAAGCACCAAAAACAACAACTCAACAAAACACAGAAAGAAAGAAAGAAAGAAAAAAAGCCACCGTAAAGCACTACACTTGAATATTGTGAATACACTCGCTAATATGCGCCAGCCCCAAAAGCATACCCATAAATTTTCAAATACAGGGAAGCCTGACAACATTTTTTTTGTACTTGCTCTTCTTCTGTTGCTTACACTACTTTTTCTGTTACATTAAAGGGTATGGTTAGAGGGGGTAAATAGTAGCAAAAGCAGCAGCAAATTGAACGGGAAAATAACACACATATACATATATATTTTATAAAATAAAATGTTTTTCCTCTATACCTCCTGTATACACTTTATCAACATGTGGCAGTAAAAAAGTATTGCTTGCAAAAAAATGAAATGTAAAAGCAAAATACAGAGTAAAAAATCATAAATGTGGATTTGTAAAGGCAAAGAAACTAAAATATTAGTTTATGCGAGGTAGTAACGAAATAGACATTTTAACTAAATTAAAATTATAAGAAACAGTTTAGTTTATTTGGTAGAACTTTTTGTGCTACCCTCGTTATCTCACATAAAAAAAGCGGAATTTATAGTATTACTTGTAGTAGACCGACGACATACATAGTGGATGGATGCAAAATCATTTAAAGCTTTTTAGATTTAGTTTGCGGTTGACTAGATTTGTGTGTTTTGGGTGTCATAACAGAGAAATAGTAGAATGAATAAAATATAAAAAAAAAATTGTTATGTTGTTATATTTACTAAAAAGGGGGGTCTCTGTTTATTAGTAATAGATTTGTCAAGAGTTTTTTATAACTATTTTCTATATTGTTGCTTGCTGCTGTTGCTAAACGGCATTTGTTAAAAAAATAAAATAAAATTAAAAGTAAAAAAATACATTGTAAGCACATATTTACATAAATATAGAAAGACTACTCCAAATACAAAACAACATTGGCCTTATTTTTGTGTTTGTGGCGAATATGTATGTATTTACTTGATTTTGTTTATGAGAAAAAAGAAAACTACAAAAAATATTTATAAATGTAATAGATGATTTAAAATTTAATTATTTAACTTTTATAGATTTTTCTAAAGCATCAATTTTATATAAAAAATGTTCAAAATATGTTAATATTAAAACCTTAATGTGGCTACACTGTTAACTTTGTTTTGTTATAATATTTTCAAACTTGGCAGTACTTTTGTTTACAATATAATTAATATTTGCTCTTTGTTTATAATTGTCAGGCTTAGTTATACTAGCTAATTACTTTTAATATTTTTTTTTTATTTAATTTGTTATTAAAGTGCTGAAAAATATCACTAATAGATAACTGAGAGAGTTATTTGTTATATACTCTTAAAAACTTGTTATGACAGATATAAAATAATATTTCTGAATAAAGTACAGTGTCTTATGTTTTTTTTCTTAATATTTAAACAAATTATTTACCTATTTTTTTTATTATACATACATATATTGATAAAAAATAATTAATTTTTGGCAGAATCAAAAACAAAAAAACTGACACCTCAAAAGTTCATTAACACAATGAACAAACACCTATAAAGACAAATCATGTTTGATAAAAAAATCCAACAACAAATTCATATAAATACTGCTGTTGTTATGATTATAACAAAAAAAAACTAAGCAAGTCAAGGTTCTATTTAGCACGCGTTTACCTTATATAGTATGACAACAACTGTAGTATTGTACGATAGAAGAAAACCCACTAAATTGAACTAAAAAATATATAAATACGAATAACAAAACAAAACGCAAATAAATAAAATCATTTTAATGCTTATCTACCACTTGTATGAACCTCTCTGAAAAAGTTTTGTCCCTCTGACTAACTGACTGCCCGCCTGACTTAATGACGGTTTTTCTAATAAAGCTACAAACGTAAACAACACTTGTATTAGTTGTTTTGTATAATATTTTTTTTATTATTATTTAATTTTTTTATTTTGTTAGCGGAATTAAAAAAACAAATAAAAATATTTAAAAAATATATATGTATACTAGATAAATTATTTATCTTAACTACAAATTTTAACAATTATAAACTTTTTTGTTGTTGTTGCCAAAGTCAATAAACGTTATTGGNGAAACATTTACCTTTGTGTTTATGACTTTTGTTTTATTATTAAGGGGGGGGGGGGGATATGACAGTTAAAATTCAATTTAAATATATTTTTTTATTTCAACATTTCTCTTGAAATAAGTCAACACGTGAGTTAATTTTAATACACAATTTCAATGTCATTTTTAAACAATTTCGCAGGTTAATGTGCAATAATACAACAAATTTTTTTGTATAAAAACAATAAGGGTATTCATACATAACTTTGAAATAATAATTTCAACCAAAATTATTTATAAAAATAAATTTGTAATATCTTTAAATACAGAGAAATTTTAAAAAAAAGTAATTTAGTTTACATTTTAGTTTTTCTTTTGAAATATTTTGTTTTTAGTTTAAGGTCACATAAAATGTTGTATGTAGTTCAAGGTTAAAATAACAAGAACATTTCGTATGAGTTGAATTTCTTTTTTTCTGTTTGGGGGTGTTGCCTGTAAATAGAGTATGAATGACACCAATTTTCAAATTAAAGGAAGTGTTGTTTTGTTTTATTAATATATAGTTTTTTTTCGTATTAGCTATGCAAACACATTTATAAACATGTTAATAATAATTTAGTAAGAAACAAAAGCTTTGCCGTTTTCAATTTGTAAAGCTTTTTTATATATTTAATGTTGTTGTTTTTATTTTTTCAATTTGATTTTAAATGTTTGTATTTCTTGTTTTTATTTATTTATTTTTTTTAATTTTTGTCGGTCACTCAAGTGAAAATTAATTTAAAGCTTTAGCTAAAAAATAAAACAGAAATAATAAATGCAAACATTTAAACAAAAATAAGTATTCATTACCACTGTAAAGAGAAAAAAAAGAAACAAAACTAACAATAATTACGTATAAACTTTCGCTTTTACAAAACAAACTCAAAGCAATAAATTAAAAGAAAAACAATTGAACAAAAATTATTCTTAAATTTCTTTCTACCACCTTTTTAAATAGACAGATTTAAAACTTTAACAATTACATTTTAATATTAAAATTATTAATAATTTTCTCTTATTCTATTCTTCTATTTTAGAACTGACTCCAAACCAGAATCGGCCAGAGATAATATCTTCAATCCCTATAACAGTTGTGGCATTGATAATTCCAATCATCAACCTTCCAATAAATTAGCACAAAATGATAACAATTCCATAGATAAAACTGAAAACTCATCGTGTATTATTAATGCAACATTACAAAATTCCCATGATTCAACATTAAGCCAGACATTAGAAAAGCTTAATAACAACAACAACATCAGCAGCAGCAATAATAACAACAATATTAATCAACTTAATGAAACAACTAACAATCAACCGGCCTCTCCCACACGTAAACGTCCTTTAATGTCCAGTAATATCGATAATGATTTGGAGATTTTGGATCGTGAATTAAGTGCTATCAACTCACCCATGCCCTTAATAGATCCCGAAATTACTCAGGGTGCGGAACAGTTAGAAAAGGCTATATCATCACGTAAACGTCAACGTAGTGAAGATGAAAGTGATCGTTTGGTAAGAGAGGCTTTGTCACAGTTTTATATACCACCACAACGTTTAATATCGGCCATTGATGATTGTCCTTTGGATATAGTCAATGTGGGCAGTCTTTCGCCTAAACGACAAAAAATGTCTTCAGGCAGTGATTTGGAATTGGATTTTGATTTGAATCAAAATCAAAAAGAATTTGAGGTTATAATGGATGCTTTACGTTTAGGCTCACCTAGTCCTACGCCTAGTGTGGGCAGTGATTCTTGTGGTCAAGCAGCCATGATGAGTGAATCGGCCAATGTTTTCCATAATTTAGTAGTAACCTCATTGGAAACATGAAAGTTCCAGTAATTAAATGAAAAAAAAAATTAACTAAAACATCCTAGAGATTACCAGTTAAACAAAAAGAAAAAACAGCAAATACAATTTGCCACTTTAATTAGTTAATTTTCAGTAAATAAGAAAACAAACAAAAAAATATTAAATTAAATGAAAAAAAAAAAACCTTAAAATAAAATTTAGTTTTTAAGCCTTTGAAATGCTGAGTTAAAAAATTTTGTTAGCTAAATTTAATTTTCCTAAAAAAAAAAAAAAACAAAAACACATTCGGTTTAACTTTTTTTACTATTTATAAAGAAAAAAATACTATAATTATTGTAATGATAATAAAAGTAATTATCATAACACTTTTAAATTGTAGTAAAAGCTTAAAATTATATACTTAAACGCTTCTATATATAAATACTTATATACTTAAGTATATAGCAAACAAATGAATACTTTATTATATATAAATTCTTATACATATAAGTATATTTAATACATACATTTGTATATAAGTTAATAATTTTAGTTAAACAAAATAATATTATGCTTCATATATATATATTCAAATTTGCTATATAAACATAAAAAAAAAAAACAAAAAAATACACATAATTCTCTGTAAATCTAAAAGTTATTTACTAATAATCAAAGAATTTATAGTCAAAACAAACCAACAACAACTAAAAATTAAAATGAAAATTAAACAATTTCTAAAAATTGCAAGAAAAAAAAATACTCTTAAGAAACTGGCTTAAAGAAATTGAGTTTCTATTTAACAGCTTGTTTACTAAACAGAAAAAAACTAAAAATCAAATAAAATCAAATAAAATTAAATTAAATTAACCAGTTTCCTAGTCAGTCACCCCACAACACTTAAGCAAATTTATAATTTTTCGATAAAAAAAAACAACAACAATTAAAAAAGGTTTCACTTTTTTAAAGCATTTTAATTCTCATCTCTGAAAAATCCTATTTTTAAAAACACAAACTCTCTCTCTCTCTCATCACAAAACACAGAATGAGTAGTAAAACGGAAAAGGAAATGCTAGTAACCATAATCCCAGTGTTGTATTACTTTGTGTTTTACTCCTGTTTTTCGTATAATCAAGTAAAATGTAAACAGTATTTTCTTTAAAAATTAATTATGTTTTTTGAAAAAAAAGTGCAATTAGTATTTGGAGTAATTCAAAAACCAACAAACAAAACAAGTAACAATTAAAAGCCTCAATATAAACATTTTTGTTGCAAATTGAAATTAAAAATTTAAAAAAAATAAAAAAACAATTAAAGATAAAAAAGCAAACAAACTACAAACACAAAACAAAATTTTTTTGAACAAGTAGTAATTTATTAAGAATTTAGAATTTGTTTAATTTCAAAATATGGCTGTGATAGTAATTTTAAGTTAAATAATTTTTAAGTCTATATATAAAAAAAACTCATAAAATCCCCCCCTCAAAAAAAAAAAAAAAATAAAATAAAATAAAATAAATAAATATATATTAAAAACAAATTATATATATAAAAAGAAAACAAAACAAATAACTTTGGACACAAACTAAAATTGAATAATAAAAACAAATAACAAAAATATTAATAATTAACAACAATATAAAAGTAGTATAAAATTTACATCAAATTAATTTTTAAGATTCATACAATTTATAAGGCTTTAAAAACACTAAAATAAAAACAAACAAAAAAACACTAAATTTGTAAAAAATAAAAACCATGAATTACATTACTTTTTTTTTTCTTTATATATTTTTTATGTTTGTTAATTTATTTTTTTGATTAAAAACAAAATTTAGTTAAATTTTATTTGCTGCCTTTTAAAAAACAAAATGTTGAAATTTATTATTTTTTTATTTTTTATTTAAATTAAATTTTGTTTCTGTTATATCAATTGAAGTCTTAAAAGTTTTTGTTTTTTTCTTTTTTCTTTATAAAAATTATTTAAATAAAATATAAAAGATACAAAAAAAAATCATTATAATTCTTACAATTATTAGCAAGTTTATATATGTATATGTATAAACAATTACACAAAAAATTACTAACTTACATACATACAAATGTACATAAAACTACATACAAAAATATGTAAAAATATACATAATTATATATATAATTGTAGTACTATTTTTGTTTTTTATTATTAATATTATTATTATTTTTATAACAATTTAAGTTTTCATAATTATAATTATTATGTTTTTTTTTATATGTATATACATTTACATATGTATATATAAATATGCATTAAATAAATTATAGTTTTTAGTGTAAAACAAACAAACAAACTGCATAATGTTTAATTAATTTTTATCATAATTATTATACAAAAAAAGATACAAAACAATAAAAAATATAAAATAATATTTACAATACAAAAGAAAAATTCTGCATAAAAATATAAAAAAAAAACAAAAAAATTAATAAAAGTATTAAAAATTATTGCAAAAAAAAAAATTGTCTGTCTTTTTCTTATTTCATTTAAAGGAATAACAATTGTTCGGTGTGATGAAAAGAATTTTACTTTCAGGATTTAATTCTAGCAATTTGTGGAGATATATATTAAAACAATTTTCTTAAAATTAGAAATGCAGTCAGAACTAAGACGCTTATTTTCTTAAAAGGATAGTATAGTCCTAAGTAACATACATATGTTATTATCAATAACATTCAGCTAACTTTCTTACCACAATATAGTGCAGACTAAACCGCATTAGAAGGGTAAATTTATCATCAAATTTAACTAATCTTTCAAATTTTAAAGATTTATTTTCGATAAATGTATAAAAAGTAATTATATTTTGGAAAAAAATTTCTCAGCAATAAAAATTATTTCAAATGACCATAATGTTAATGAACTATGGGGTTTGGTAAATGATTAGCTCAATGAAATCCACCATTTCTTCTCTTCGCGTAGCTTAAAATTGTCACCAGCGAAGTCGGCAGCAAATCTCTTTACCACCTGGACGAAGGAGGTAAAATAATCATAGGGGTTACCTTCGATAAAGAATAGGAAGTCGTAGGAATCTTCTGTCTAAGGCCCAGATATGTGCTTCGATTGGCATCACAGGTGCCATATGAAGTACACCTCAGGCGGCGCTTGACGTTGTTCTGCATAGGCTTAGTGAACTAGGACTTGTAGGATCAATATGACATTCCAAACTTCTAAACGGGTCATTGCGAGATAACAGGCAATGAGGTATATGATGAATTGGCTAGAAATGGCTCAGCTTTGGATGGTGCCGTAAGTGAAAGTGGGGCTAGATCACCGATATGCTTTTACTTCAGGTTGATTAGAGATTGGATTCAGGATAGATCCAATCATGCATGGAATCGTAGAACAGACTACGGATTGTCAAGGGTCCTATGGCCAAAACTTGATATGGCAGACACAAATCTACTATTGGGCATGAAAAGGGGAAACCTGAAAACTATGATAGGCATCCTGACAGGACATTGTCCTATAGGGGGAATGATGTGGAATCGGGAGATATGCGAAGTATATTAGCTGTCCGGGCAACCTAACTTTACTCAGTCCAAGGGATTTGAAGTGGAGCAATTTCTAGGCCATGACCTTCAGGCAGAACCCCCTGATTTCAAATGGATGCATTATATAATTTAATTTATACTCCATAAAATCAACTCAAATATCTCCCAGCTCTTTGGAATCACTGTGGAACCGTAGTTTAGTAGATACAGATTTATTACCAAAAAATGCGTCACGATATACTAAGAAGTGTCTTTGTTTACTATTTCTTACTCATACAGAGTAATTTGTTATTGAAAATCACAAAAACAAAATCACTCTCTGTGTGTTACTTAGCGGACAAAATGGAAAACAAATTGTATTTTCATTAAATTAATTTTATTTCATTGTTTGTTAATTAAAGTATAAAGTGTTGTATATCATTTAAGAACTTATAAATTATGCGTATTTTAATGTCAAATTCATACAAATTCTTCTCAAATAAAAACATTTCTTATCTCATTAAATGCACACTCCAAAGTGCATTCTTGCGATACCTAATTTTCTTATGATTGCTATTGCAGATATAAATGAAAAAATCTGTAAAACCCCAGAAAAAGGACAAATTTTCATTTGGATTTAGCTCACGAAAGTATACAATTATGAGAAACGATGTCTTAGAATAAAGTAAATTTTCGTTTGAGCTGGAAACATCGATACTTTTCATTTTGGCGCCACCCTAATATAAATATCTATGTACAAAATACGACTTATATGTGTAAACTGATATCTTTACTTTGTTACATTGTTAATTGTTTGTTTCAATTAAATAAATAAAATGTGCGAATTATATGCAGACCATACATATTTACACAAATACATATTTTTATTGGTATTGTCATTTTTATTATATATACATATGTATGTATGTATCTACTACCATGAAACAGGTTAAAAACCTTTATTAACACTTGAATGTTGTCTACTCCCATTTATGTAATCGTATATGTGAATGAATATATTTAAATGTATGTATACCCAAATTGTTAAAGAACTACAATTGTCCTGTAGATTTAATATACACATCCCAACAGTTTTACTTCGAATGTCTGATAATTTCACTGGCTCCAATTTATGTTTGTACTTTTTATTTGAAACTTGTGGTAATTTTCTGTCATGAAAGTAATATATCAATATATTCCGAGAAATTTAAATTTATTTCATTTATATTTATAGTAGACAGTTTTTTTGGAAATTGAATTTCAGTTTGGCAAAGCAAAGAATTATAGGATGTATCTAAAAAAAAAGAGCAAAATAAAAGATGCAACAGTGATCCGGAATAATTGCTAATAAACAATTGTGTACGCCAAATATATACAGGACTATTCTCAAACTTTAACTTTTACCTATGATGGACTCTATACAAACGTACGCGTAGTTTAACCCACAAAAACTATTAATTTTTAAATAATAACAATAAAACGATTGTCGATTATACATGCATATGTATATTAAGGCGGCTCACTGACAAAGGTTTATCTATCGTACAGGCCGCCTAGAAGTTCCTTTTCCATTTGCTCATACTAATCTGTCTTCTATAGAAAGACCTTAAGCGATGCCCAACCCTGTCTTCTAAAATATCCGATAAACCTTGCGACGTCGCTTTTCCTAGAAGGATCGTAAGATCCTTTACCACAGTAGTAAAGGTTTGTAATTTCTATAATTTTCATCGCAGAACAAAAAATTTTATATTTTCGAGATCCTTGTAAGAAATGATGATGTTGAAATGGCGTTTATAAAGACCACCGATAACTGGCATATATAACATATATATGAAATGATTGGAAATCCTTTCGACAATTTTTCTATCGAAATTAAACAAGATCGGTTTTCCAGTTTTCCAGAAGCCTCTGTATACACTAGCGACTTCGTTACTGCAAAGAAGTCTCGAACATTTTTTCCTGAAATTTTCCTTTTAAAAACATGAATTAAATCACTTCATAATAAAGGATATCGGTCAAAACGCATCTTTGATTTTTTTAAGCTATAGATTTTTATTTTTTATAGATCGGTCATAAATATTTATATAAAATTTCGTTTTTTTTTTGTAATAAACCAAATTCGTTTATAATCAACAGATTTATGAGCCAAAAACTAAAACATGTATAATAAGCATTGTAATGACTATTAATGACGTTTTTGTTTTTTGTATGGGCAAGTAGTTTACTTAGCAAGAGCAGTAATATAATAAATAAAGCCCAAATTACAATAGCGCGTAGGCAGCAGCAGTTTGCAGAAAAACAATCAACTGTTCACTGTCAGTTCGGTTTAATTACATTGGATGTAAGCATAGCATAATTGGCGGTACTGTCAAATTGTTTTTGTATTCCAATGTAATTTTTTGTGAGTATTTCACTCTTCCTCTTCTTTATTCTCTCAGTTTCTGTTCATATCATTTTGACATTGTGTGTAGTAGTTTTACACTAACAAAATACAAGGAATTGTTGTTTTGATAAAAAAAACAGCAGCGACACAATACAAAAAACATTACTGTACTACCATCTTTTTTAATTCTCTCTTTCTGTATATGAATGCAGCGCATTAAATTTAGAAACGGTGATAAATAAAACAGCACTGCAAACTGCTGCAGACCAAATGTAATCAACTCCATAACTAACAGTGCATTCCAAAATATCAGTATATTACCAACACACTGCTGCTGCCTACGCGCTGTTATAATTCGGGCTTCAAAGTGTTGTTGCTCTTTGATTCCCTAGTCTTAGAAAGGAAGAAAGACAACAAGAAATTTTTTTGGTAAAAACGAAATCTATTTCGAGATCAAACAACGCCAAACTATTTTTTATAAAAGTAGTGCTCACGCAAGTTTGGTAAAATATTCGATAAATGTGAACATAGCATTAAACAAGCAGTTGATTATTTTTTTACCATTAAAGGCATGTTATCTACTCAATATATTTACGGTTAAAGTTCACAAAAATAAGTTTTTTTCTATATCGATCGTTATTTTTTAATATTTTTCAGTCAATCTAAAACATAAGTTTTTAGACTTTTCGAATATGTGTAGAGGAAAAACAAGGATCTTTAAAATATGAGCTCCCTAATATACATTTAATATTATTACATAATATCTCACTCAAAATATATAGTATAGACATAAATTCATGTTTATCACCAATTGATTTTAGATTGAAGTGTTGATGTTATTTTTTGGTCTGGACCGCAAATTTTATAATGTTAGTACATGAATTTCTTTTTAGCTTTGAATCAAAATCAACCTTGCAACCTTGTTTATTAAAAACTGTTTTATTAGTCACTTAAATTATATTGTGTTTCGTTTTTTCTCTTCAAAAGTAAATTGTCAAAAATATTATTATTTTTTTTGCTTTTGTTAACGACTTTTATTCTATAATATTTATATTTATTAACAAACTGTCATTTGATGACATTTGCTTGTAAATAAAATTATTTTATGAGAACTGTATTTCAACGTCAGTTTGTTGACCTCGTTTTTAATACATTTCCACATGCTCACTGAACGGAGAAATTTTGATATGATACTTGCATTAAAATAAGTATGTATTTGATTTTGTTTAAGAAATGTCAAGTAACAAACCAATTTAAATTTTAATTATTAACAAGGAAGATTTTGATATTCAGGCAGATATTAGTCTTGATTCATTACAAATGTTTAGGGAATTCTCGTATAGGAACACAAAATCTAGAAAAAGCAGCCAAAATTTAGAGTAAAAAGTTTCAATTCATAGGCAGAGTTCATACAGTACTGTGCAGAATATTAGCGAAAAAATCAAGGTGATCCTAAATGTTTACAACAAAAATAATTTCATAATATTGGCAAAACATTTGGATACTAAGAAACTTGTGAACTTTGCAGGATTTGAATTAATTTCTTTTCGCAAAAACAAGAAAAATGTATATAAAGGTGTGCACATGAAAAGGTATACAATTTTTAATTGTACAAATTAATACAATTTTTTTAAATTTATTGCGATTTTTTAAATAAATGACAATTTGAAAGCAAATATATAATTTTTCCAAATCAATAGTATTGAATTAGTCTTTTCCAATGATGTACTGAAATATGTAAAATTTACGATATAAAATGTCGAAAATATTTAAATTGTAATAAAATACTGTTTAAAATAAAAACATTGAAAATTTTACCAAAATTTCATTTCACATGAATGAAAATATATTTTAAATTATTTTTTGCTTAATATAGATTACATGTTGCACAGTTTGCGATCAAAAAAAAAAAAAAAAATGAAATGGAAATAATTATGCAACTTCGGAACAACTGTCAGTTTGTATTTAACTTCCGATTTCAATGAAATTTCATATGGCAATAATAGAGGTGTAGTCAAGTTTAAGTTTTGAACTTGAAACATATAGACAAACACGGTCCCAAAGTTGCACAACTCGGGTATACAGTTTTTTGAAAAAACGAGCCTGATTCCTTATATCAGAACCGATTTGAAATATTTTTTATAGGAGGATCCTGTTTTTTTAATGTTTTTTGGTAAAAAAGTTGAAATATTATTTTTCCCATGATAAAACTAAACAACAAGAATTATTTTGTTTACAATTCTTATCAGCAATTCCTTTTCTTCATATTTTTCAAAATTTAATTTGTATGTTTTCCTTATGCACAATTTATTATTATATTTATTTTTTATTTATATTATTTTATTATTATTTTTTTATAATTTGAATTTGATAATTTTGTATTTTTTGTTTTTATTTTTTCACATTTTCTTTTGACTGACTTCCCAGGGAAAATAAATTTGAGAACGTTCTCTCTAATAATTTTACCTTGTCATTGTTGTATCAAGAATTTTCCGTTGTATAAAAATTCTCTTATGTAAAATATATCATATTAATATTATTATTAGTCTGTTTTAAAAACAATTTTTTTTTTTGTAAAAATATTTTATTTTAAGGCCAGGTTCACACACAGCAAATTTTTTTGTCGCAATACTAAATTTTTACTTTCTCTTTACCTCTCTCGTCTACAAAGTCAGAATAGCGACTAATGGTTTTTCATTAAAATTGTGGTAAAAAATTTTGAATTTCTGAGTAAAAAGTATATTGCTGTGAATAGCAACAACGAAATATTATATTAAAATACGTTTTGTTTAATATTTAACATAAATAATATAAACAAAATGATTACGATCTTCTGTTCTCAGTTGAAATAATGAATTCGAAATAAAAATTTTCGTCACATCGAAAAAGTATTAAAATAAGAATAAATAAATGTATTTCCAAACTTCGGTACTTCAAAGTTGAAAATTTTTCATCTTTGAAGTACTTCACGCAGAAGTCCAGCGTACTGATTTGACTCCGTTCCATATAAATACACGTATTTTACTTTAGCTGTCAGTTAAAGCGAAAGTATTCTATGTAGTTGTACCGTTGTAATTTGATGAGATTATATAGTGTCCCTATACTACCTGATAAAAATTTCGTTTAGGAATGCTAAATAGTAATTTTCCACGTCGCCTAGAAGCTTCAGAAAACACTGGAAGGTGGTATTTTTAAAGTGAAATATCAAAAAAACTTATGAGACACAACATGAAACACACAACAAATCAAATCGTCTTTCGAATAATCGAGCAATCGACTTTTTGTTGGAAAAAGTCGAAATCTACTATTTGGTTTCAAAATTGTCGAGAAATCGACTTTCTTCTTCACAGATATTCGAAAAGTCGACAATAGTCGAAAATAGTTGGACAAAATTGAAAAGTCGGAAAATGTCGATAATAGTCGGTGTAATAACTTGAATTATTATTATAGATTCTCCTTAGCGGGGAGAGTTGAGGGTAATCAATCTATAATTGAGATATTAATTATAATTACTCATAGAGTAATTATAATTGTAAGGGTAAAAAAGTATGGGAAAGAAATAAGAGTTTAGTATTCCTTTTATTTGAGATTTAATTGGGATTTTATTTTCTAATCTTTTCTTTCAGGGTAGCCGGAATTAGAACCAATATAATATATACCAATATAATATATATTCAAAGGGTAAGTACAATGTTTATATTATGTACATCTTCAATGATGGTTAAAAAGTAAGTAAATATTCAATTTAAAGATTAATTTTAAGACGCTTCAGTTTTTTAGCAATAAGTCCGAATGTAAACGGACAACACAAATGTTGCTATAAATTCAATAGTAGCAACATTTTTTTGTAATATATTTACAGTAGTTACAAATAAAATAAACTTATATTTAATAATTTAATAATATAATAATTACAATTTAGTTTTATGAAAATAAATTTAATTAAAGTGTACAATGTAAATTGTACAGTCGGAAAAATCGAAAAGTCGGAAAATTCGAAAATAGTCAAAAGAAATCGAAAAAAAGAAAAAAGTCGAAAATAATCGGAAAAATTAAAAGTCCAAAAAAAAAAAAAATAGTCGGAAAAGTCTCATTTGGGTAATCTTTCTAAATTATTTGTAAAAAAATCATGAAACAGTTGTTTTCTCATGCAAGTTTCATGAAAATAATCGGAAAAAGTCGAAAATAGTCGGAAAAAAATCGATTAAAGACGATAATAATCGGAAAAAGTCGATAATAGTCTGACGACCAAAAAATAAAAAAAGTCGAAAAATCAACTATTAAAGAATTGAAATAATCGAAAAGTCGAAAAATTGACTATTTAAAAATTAAAAAAAGTCGACAAATCGAGAAGCTGACTTCTTGCTCAAACTATAAAACCCTAGTAGCGTCACATAAGCAGTCAATTAACCCATGGTTTATATACAAGGTCACCTTAGTTAAACAGCGCTGACAATTTTGTTTTAACAAAACAAATTTTTATCCCGAAAACAATTTAACGTTTGTATAGTAAAAATTTGTCAAATGCAGAGTCAAAGTTATGTGTAGTTGTTTTACACTAACAAAATACAAAAAGTTATTGTTATTTTACGTTTATTAAAAATAAAAAATATGCAAATTAAAAAAAATGAAAAACAGCTTTTTGTAAAAATATTATGGTATATATTTTAAGCATACACAAATATTTCACATCTGATTGAAATTTTTTCAAGAATTTTTCTAGTAAATTTTTTTATTTTCCTTATTAAATATTCCTAATATTAAAACTGTAATATCATTTGTTATAAATTCACTTCTTCGATTGTTGGGTAGGTGTTAAAGAATACCATCTCAATGTGAATAGTAAAAAATGGTAGAAAAATGTAAACAAACGTAGTGATGTATTTTTGCACAGCTGTACAAATGTCACAACAAAACAGATAACGAAAGAAGGTATAAAGAACACGTCAGTTGATTGAGTTGTTGGCACGGCACAATTTTTTAGCTGCACAAGATTCTAGAAACATTAAACAAATACGTATAAATAAATAATTTTTTTGCATTTATTTAATTAAAAATAATTATAACTTTAATTGCTCTAGTGAAATAAAAGTAAGTTTAATTGATATAAAGTGATAAACAAATTAAAAGTTTGATGAAAACATATGGAAAGAGAAAGTTTTGTCATCCGGCTAAATAACCTTAAATATTAATGAAATTGATCAAATAAACCCTTATTTATAATGTTTTCTATATATGTATGTACATACATTAACATTATACTCTACATTTTCAGTTTTCTAAACGCTTGGGAAAAATGGTAACACAAAAGACCACGTCATTGTGGTCTGTAGCCACAATAGGCTGCCTCATATTAATGACTGCCTCTCTACTACGTGGCGTTGAATCGGCCGCTGTCATGTCTGTAGATTTGGGTTCCGAATGGATGAAAGTTGGTATTGTCTCACCTGGCGTGCCCATGGAAATTGCATTGAATCGTGAATCGAAACGTAAAACTCCAGTCACTCTAGCATTCCGTGATGGCATAAGAACCTTTGGTGAAGATGCTGTTACTGTCGGTATTAAAGAACCTAAAGCAGCTTATAGTTATTTATTAGATTTATTAGGAAAAACTATCGATAATCCCATTGTTGATTTATATAGGTGAGTATTAATGAATATTGGTATTAAAAGTGAATATAAAATTGATTTTATCTCTGTGACGCTTACGTGTACAATCAATTATTGTTATACATTTTTTATGAACACATTTAGAATAAAGACATTTTTATAAGGTTTTATAGAGTTAGACCATGCAGACTGAAAAGGCAGGAAATATTGTTACAAGTTTACATTACAAGGCTCATAAGTATGATTAACAAAGACAAGTAACTAAAAAAACGAGATACAAGTAAGATGATTAAGCCAAAAATCGTATTCTAATGAGGGGTGTATTTAAAATGTTTTGTAAAAGCATGCAAAGAAAACGTCTATATTTTTTTTTAGTGCTTAAGATACGCATTTAGTTAAGATACGCATTTGTATTATATTAACTTCCTTTGCGGGTTTATGTGTTTTTTAATGCCTTAAAATTTTTATCAAACGGTATAAGTTGGAAGTTATTTAAACAAACTTATGTTATCTTCAAGGACATCTGAATAACATATTTGTGAATTTTATCGCTTTAGTTTTGATTTTGTTTTGCTACTTGATTTTAGAATTTATTTTTGTTCTTAAAAATTATTCTTTTTGAAATGGGATTATGGAAAAATACAAATATATCAATATATATTAAAATTAGATATGAACTTATGAAATAGTTAATTGTCTTAGATATTTTAATAATTATAAACTATTGCATATTTAATTCCACTATACTTACACCTGTGTATCTATAAAATACAAACGAAATCATAATTTCTTTTCATGATTAGGCAAAATCTTATCACACTTTTTGAATATTTATGAATTCAAAATAATATTGATATTACTATTTATTATTCACATTTAAAAAGTGTATATTTATATGCCGTACTGTGCTGAAAATAAGCAACATCATACGAATTAACTAAAAATTTATTTATCAAAGTATTAATTTTATAAAATTGTTGACATATCCACCAAAAAATTTCATGACAATAATGGAGTTGAATCAAGTGTTCAAGTGATGAAGATCTGGCAAAATTTAGGTGCATAATGAATTTAACATTAATGTTTTAATTTGACAATTTATACATTATGGTAGATGTCAGAAAACAAAATGGTTTTGGAAAAAAATCCCGCTCTTATTAATAATGTCTAATACATATTATTATTGAAATAGTGTTAATGGAGTTTAAACCTTCCAGTCATTAATTTTTATTTTCCAAATTGATACATCTGATAAAGGATATAACAAAGTGTTTGGCATCAAAAATATATTTTTAAAAATCAGGAGTTAGCCCTTTTTAAATTAGAGTTTAAAAATTTATATTTGAGATATTTTTAAATGCTTAATTTGAGATTTTTATAACATAAACTGTTATTTTTGTAAAACTTAATTTATTAATAAATATATATAATATTGTATATTTATTTTTTTAGGAAACGTTTTCCCTACTATGATATTATTGGTGATCCCGAACGTAATACGGTTATTTTCAAAAAGAGTGATACTGAACAATTCACCGTCGAGGAATTGATTGCACAAATCCTGGTCAAAGCTAAGGAATTTGCCCAAGAAGCAACCAATCAAGTCATTACTGAAGCTGTTCTTACAGTCCCCGGTTATTTTGGGCAAGCAGAACGTGAAGCTTTACTTACTGCAGCTCAATTGGCCAACTTGAAGGTTTTGCAATTGATTAACGATTATACTGCCGTGGCTCTTAATTATGGTGTTTTCCATCCATCGGGTATCAATGAAACTAGCCAATACTATATATTCTATGATATGGGTGCCAGTCACACTTCCAGTGCTTTGGTTAGCTATCAAATGGTTAAGGATAAACATACCAAAGAAACACATCCTGTAGTACAAGTATTGGGTGTTGGCTATGATCGTACGTTGGGTGGTTTGGAGATTCAATTGCGATTGAGAGATTATTTAGCGGCTGAATTTAATGCTATGAAAAAGACCACCACTGATGTTACCAAATCGCCTAAAGCTTTGGCCAAGTTGTTTAAGGAAGCTGGACGTTTGAAGAATGTTTTGTCGGCCAACAATGATCATTATGCCCAAATAGAGAACCTTTTGGAGGATCATGACTTTAAATTGCAAGTTACACGTGAGAAATTAGAAGAAATATGTTCAGATTTATGGCCTCGCGTTATTAAACCTTTAGAACAAGCTTTGGCCAATTCTGGTTTAACATTGGATGTTGTTACGCAAGTGATTATATTTGGTGGCAGCACTCGCGTTCCCAAAGTCCAAGAAACTATTAAACAGTACATTAAACAAGAATTGGGTAAAAATATTAATGCTGATGAAGCTGCTGCTATTGGTGCCGTTTACAAAGCTGCCGATTTAGCTACTGGTTTCAAGGTGAAGAAATTTATTGTTAAAGACGCTGTGGTATTCCCCATTCATGTGACTTTTAACCGTGATCCCGGAGAGGGTGCTGAAGTCAGACAAGTCAAGCGTGTTTTGTTTGGTTTAATGAATGCTTATCCACAAAAGAAGGTGATAACCTTTAATAAACATACCGAAGACTTTGATTTCTATGTGCACTATGGAGATTTAAATCATTTGACTGCCGAAGAACAATCTTACATTGGTGGCATGAACATTTCTCGTGTGGAATTGCAAAAAATTAAAGAACTTTTGGAAAATACCAAAAATGAATCAGTCGATTCAAAGGGTATCAAAGCATACTTTGCTTTAGATGATTCCGGCATTTTCCGTTGCACATCCGTGGAGTATGTGTACGATAAACAAAAGATTGAAACTGAGGAAGAGGATGAAGGTACTTTAGCCAAACTGGGAAGCACCATTAGCAAATTATTCTCCAAGGAGAAGGAAGACAAGAAGGAGGATCAGCAAGAAGGCAGTGGTTCTACCCATGAAGGTGAAGAGGCCAATACTGAGGATAAAACTAAAGAATCATCTAAACAGTCTGAAAACAAGGAAAGTAGTGACTCTGGCAAAACAGATGAACAAAAAGAAACTGCCAAAAAGAATGAGACCATAAAAATTGTTACGGTTAAAGAACCTGTAGATCATGTTATAACATTACAATTCTCACCACCAATTTCTGGCAAATCATATGAACAGTCACTGAAAAAATTAGATGCCATTAACAAGGCCGAACACTTAAGAAATCGTTTGGAATCTTCATTCAACGCTTTAGAAACACATATAATTGATATGCAACAAAAATTGCAGGAGGAGGAATATGCTAATTGCTTGACTGAAGTTGAAAAGGAAAAAATTTTAAACCAGTGCACCGAAATTTCCGAGTGGCTGTACGAAGACATTGAAAATCCCACACCAGATATTTACGAAAAGAAATTGGATGATTTGAAGAAACTAACAAATGTCTTTTTGTCTCGCCATTGGGAACATGAAGAAAGACCAGAAGCTTTGAAAGCTTTAGATGGCATGATCGAAGGTGCTCAAAAATTCTATGATACCGCCAAAAATCTAACAAAAGATACTAATCCCGAAAAGGATGTATTTACCCAAGTCGAAATAGATGGCCTTTCAAAGGTAATTTCGGAAACCATCGAATGGAAAAAGGTAGAGACTCAAGCACAAGATAAACTTAAACGTTATGAAGAGGTAAGATTAACCGTCAAGGATATTACCGATAAAATGGGTCTACTCGATCGTGAAGTTAAATATTTGGTTAACAAGATTAAAATCTGGAAGCCTAAGACCAAGCCAGCTAAAAAAGATAAAAAGAAGAAGGAAAAATTAGATGAAGGAGAGGAAAAGAACAAAGAAGAAGGAGAGACCCAAGAATCAGGATCAGGCACCGAAAACACCCAGAACGAGAAGGAAGAAGAACAAGTTGAAATCCCTGCCACTGAAAAAACAGCCGAAGAACAAGTTTCAGAAGAAACCCCAACACCCACAGAAGAACATACACCACGTACAGATCTTTAAATGAAGAATTTAAAAGAAGCTAATTAAAAAATTATAATTATGTATTTGAAAGACTGTGGTATATAAAACTTTAAAACATTAACTGTGGATCATGTCAAATGAACATTAGAGTATACAAATCAAATCAAATCACCTACCAATTCACATCAATACATCTATCAATGTATTTTGCAAAAAAAAAAAGTTTTAGAAAACCAACTACTACTCATTTAAGGCCAATTTGTCTACAAGCTTGTTTTGTACTACAAACGTGTTTCTTTTGAAAAATTGCAATTAAACTGATTTTTAGCCTTTAGTTTTTTTTGCTTAAAATACACACAAACATACTAATTTATTGGAAGGAAATTAATTAAATATTTTATGTATTTGTTTGGTGTCTCTAATTTAACTGTTTTAGGTTTTTCTTTAATTATATTTAAATTATAATTTCTTAATGTAACCAAAAGACACTTAAAAGTGTTTAAACGTTTTTGAAACAACCAACAACAAAACCATTCCGTCGTTTTCTTTAATTTTTTTCCAACATTTGGAGGCCTTTTCTATTTATTTTTCCTTTTAATATGAAAAACAAATCTATACTCTTGTGCATTCTAAAAATTATTTAATGTATCTTCTCTCTCTTTAAATGTATTTTGAATTTATATTAAAAGGCTTTCCTTAAAAAATAACAAATTTCATAATTAGTGATGAAAAGAATTATTTTAATTTAGCAAGATTTCTTCTATTTATAATAAGCTTATAAATTAGTAAAAAAAAAAAAACAAAAATAAAAAAAGGAAAATATAAAACAAAAAATATCAATTTAACAAGAATTAAATTCATTTAATAAAAATACATTTAAAATAATTAATGTTTTTAATTTTTTTTATCTTTAGTTACATGCAGATAAAAATTATTTAAAAGGGTACCTTTAAAGTACTTCGATAAACTCAGAATCACTTTCCGGTCGATTTAACGAGGTCGTCTTGCTGTTTTTCGTGTTAATCTTGTGATCAAAGTATATGTTTGAAACATTGAAGACCTCTATTAATTTATTGTTATTAATATTTTTGTAAAAATTGATAAAGATCGGTCTATAATTAATTATAACTCATATACTTACATACATAAATCCCTCTACCGAAAATCACTAACGACTATATAAATCACATAAAAGTTATGTTTTGCATTTATCAAATATTTTACAAAATTTTTATGTTTGAAAACAGTGTCAACATTCGATGATACGTCAATTGTGATTAATAAGTTAATCTAACTTATTAAATGGGCTGCTGTAACTGTTGGATACGAAACAGCTCACTAAGGTCCTATTGGTCCCATTGTGTTTCCCTTAGGATCATGCGGAAGTTTCACATGTCCTTAAAGAGATTCGGATCGAACCAGCATGACGCACGTATGAAGGATCTGATCTTTCTTATGTCAATCATAGACAGATCAGATATCGCATGCAGAAACGAACTACCAAGTTCCGTAGTCCTACTACTTGCAAGAGCAGGACAGTGACTTCAAGTAACTTCAACAAAAGTCGTTATAAGAGAGTCCTAATCGCTTAGCGTGCGCACCGGCTACCCAGTGCCCCGTGACAGTTGCTACAAGTATCCGTAGCTGACGCCTAGGCAATCCCAGAATGTAGTTTGATCGCAAGCGATCATACAGGTGCCATGTACTTCTCGAGGTGGAGCTTGTAGGCTCATCTGCCCACCATTGCTGAGCTATCCTCGATTAATACTGCAGTATCATAGATCTTCAAGATGACAGCGGCATACCTACCAGTTGGTCAGTTTTTACATACATATACAGCGAAAGCTTCCATGGGCGGTGATTTTGTCCGTTATCAGATGTCCGTCTATGGGATATGGTTCATCATATTTTTTAATAAGAGGTAATTCAGTAGCATAGGTACTGGTATCATTTTAATTCAACATCCAACAATGATTGTAATGAATTACCTTATAGATAAAAATATTCTTATATATACATATTAAAATTCAAGAGACCGTAACGTGACGTAAAAAACAAATTTCAAGTTAATGTTAACGTTGAATGTTAGCAAAAAAACGACACTAACCCGATTTGGGAGCACTTTATATTTATTTGTAAATTGCAGCACGATATTTACGCGATTTTCTTTAAAAATTTAAAAATTAACAAATTTTATATTTGAATTTAATTTTTATTTCTTGTCATTCTTATATTCGTAATTGTATTTTTGTTAATACATTGGGAGCACTTTTATCGACGTTAAAGGCTTTATATTACTAAAAATAAATTAATTAATAAAATAAAATGGAAGTTCAATAGAACTTTTTTTGTCAGCAATTCGCTTTATTTCAATTGGAAATTTTCTATGAAGAGAAGAAACTTTTATATGTTTTGACACTTTAGAAGTACAAATATACAAAAATGTATGTTATAAATCTTTTAGGAAATAAGAAATAATGTTTAAACAAACGGTCTTCGGATCCCCTTAGATCTAAGGGGACTTGGAACCACATTTGTGAATCAATGAACTCTATAACTAGGAAATAAAAAGTTGTTACGTTCACCTCTCAGCCGGCTAACAGCCGACTTTGAGCAACCGCTGACAATTTTTATCAAAGCCACCGCCGTTAAAATCGTTCGGCGCAGGTCTCTGCTGGTGTTTTTATTGTGCAAGTTTGTGTTTTTCTAAAATTTATTTATTTGCGCATCGAATAAAATTTTAAATAAATTTAAACATGGTTTTTTGATAGATAAAGAAATTTCTTAACTTCTCACAAGTATTCTGAAGTAAAAAGGTGAATATATGAAATTTTAAATTAAAACAAATATTTTCTTAGAAAAAGGGTAAGAAAATAAAACGAAGTTGGGGCTTTCGTTTCTTGTTTTATTTATTGTCGTTGTTTTTTTTTGTTTCAAAATCTTTGGGTACTAATCAGGGGAAAAAAGTGCTACCAGACTTTCTGCAGCCGCTGTGATGATTGCCAAGTATAGTTTTTATATAATTTCAATTAGGAGATATAAAGTTAAAACAAAAAGGTTAAATATAGAAATCATTACAATTTTAGATCTTGATAAATTTTTGATTATGTTGTATAAATTAAAAGATTGGTGACTAATTGAGATCCATAACTTATTTAAAATAGTAAATATCATAATTAGGAAGGCATAATTACTAGAAATTATGTTCTCGTTTTTATTTACGAAATAAAATTAAAAAAAAAACATCAAAAAAGTTTTCTTAAAATTAAAAAAAAAAATTGTATACAAATGTGTAAATTTTATTTAAAAGCTAATATTAACATAATTTTTCGTAATTAATTTCTAAAAAGGGAGATTTGCTGCTGATGAAGATTTATTTTTGCAAAAAAATGATGTGTAATACATAGTCTTTTAAATTTTTTCATAATGATAAGTGATTTAATTTAATTTTCCGGATCTCTCTTTGACATGCCGGTTATTATTTTAGCAAGTTTTCGCCAAGTTTAAATATTTAAGGACTTACGTTTGGTATCTGTAATATTTTGAACACAATGATTTCAACATTATATTTCCAAAAACTGGAATAGTTTTGGCAAATAGTAGACGGAATTTTTTCATCTCAATGCTGATAATTAGTATCATATTTAGTAAAATTTTCTTACACTATTTTCGATTTTTTATGAAATCTATATAAAAACAATTTTATTACTAATATATTTCAAAGAAGTTTATTTTTACTCGGCGATCTAAAATGAATTATATATTTTATGTTTCATTCGCAAATCTAAACAACGGAGACAGCCGTGATTTTAATAAAAATTTAAAGTGGAGCAAAAGTGAAAAATTTTTAATTATATACATTAGCCATATAAATTTATTAATCTATATTATTAAAATATGCTCAATGAAACCTTAAGTACTCTATTCTACTATTTTTATTCAATTTTCGGTCTATTGTTAATAAGATAATGCAACAAAAAGTAAATTGTAATAAAAGTTTGTGCTATATAGTTCACATTAATCTAAATTCATTGCTACGCCAAATAATCCTGTTACTGCAAGGAATAAGAATAATATTTCATAAAAATATGTATAAGTAATTGTAGAAAATTGTGAAAATAAATAACTTTTTAATGCAGTTTATTTTAATACAGTAAATAAAAACCTTAAAAATGTGGTTCTTAAAATTTGCTTTTTATTATTTGTTATTTTTTTTATACATTTTTTTATTATTTTAGATTCTTAGAGAAATATGTTTTTAAAGACTATAACTGAAAAAATTTACACCAATACATTGACAGTTAAAAAGTGCATTATCATTAATGAAAAAATTAAAAAGTTTAAGAAAATCAGTAAAGTTTTACTTCAGTGTATGCATTATCAGTACTTTTAATAATGCTATTTTTTATTGTAATGTTGAATTTATTATATGTTTTGATTTCCATTCAAAAATTCCCCCTTTTAATTTGCATATTATTAAAATCGATTCTAAAGGTATCTCTGTGTAAACACGCCCTTTATTTCTTAGTAAAATGGCAATACTATACATTTTATTTAGTACTTTTTGTGTTTTCTTTTCCGCAGTATTCAACGTCTGGCGAAAGTGATTTTCTGTTTAATTTCACAGCATCGGATTTATTTAATTAAAAATAATAAAATAAATTGGGAAAAATTAAATACAACAATCAAAAAAGGACTCTAAAAACCAAGTAAAATAAATGTAAAGTGCTGAATTAAAAGAGAAAACTTTAAAAAGAGTAAATTGTAGGAAAAAATAATTTGCAAAACTCGTTCGCCATCCAGACTGCAGATTTCTTTTTTCAGTTGGTCGATTGGTAGGTTTTTTGTTGTTGCTGTTGGTGGAGTGTCGTTGTGTCTAGTGTTTTAGTGTACATGTAGTTATTCGTTGAATCCATAAAGTAATCGCTAGTTGGTAATTTTTTTCTTTTTGTATATTCTTTGTGTCTTTACATACGTGTGTGTTTTTTATTGTTTTTTTTTCATACTTTGTGTCTGAATATTTTTAAACAAATAAAAAAATAATAATAATTTTGTTTTAAATGCAGTGAACTATAATTATTTAGAAAATTACTTGTAAAATTAAAACAAGTTGTTAAGAAAACTTAATTATAAAGAAATTATATATATTTTGTGTTCAATAAAATATCGAATGTTGAAAAAATATTGTATATGAAAAAATGTTAATAAAGAACATATTTTTTTATATTGTTCTTTAAATAAAACACAGGTAGAATAACGTGACGCAGGTAAAGTTTTTTCAAAGGAAAAGAAAAGATCAATTGCAAAGTCATCTGTGTCTGGTTGTGTGTGACAATCAGAAGGAAGGCACACACAAAGACCAAGTCCCGCAGCCCCCTCTCCAAACGACAAAAGGTGTGTGAGTGTGTAAGGTTTAGCCAAAGTTCTACTACTCATTTTTAGTGGAGACCTTAAAAAGCACGAAATAAAACAACGGAACTCGTTGCCAGAATATGTGATTGTGTATGACAAATAAAAAACAACAAAAATAACGATAACAGTTGTACGAAGAAGGAATCACGTCAATAAAAACAACACAGCATCCATTACCACCGTGTGCACGTTCTCAATTTAACAGTAAATTTATAAAATTAAAGATAAATAGCAAACAAAAATAACAATAATAAATAAGAAAAGTGAAAAATGTCAAACCAATAATAACAAAAACAACAAAACAAAGAACAATAAAAACAAAAGTAACCGACATTGCAGTCACCATCATCATCTCATCACAATATTGACGACATCAACGTCAAACTTTAGCATCGTCATTGTGATTCGATCTCTACCTATTAAGATAATCAAAAAACAATATTGTCACTAACCACAAAAACTTAAATAAAAAATCTGGTGCAAAACAATATAAAGTACAAGAATTATTCAACAAATAAATATAACTTTCTCATTTAAAAGAGTGTATGTATGTGTATTAAAAATTCACACTTTTGTTAAAACGACAAACTGGAATTCATAATTTCTTCCCGATATTGACAACAATTTGATCCCACAGCATCCATACGAATTCCCTGTAGCTTAATTGTCGTACACGATTATTTTTGGACACGATGGCGTGTCTTAATACTTTAAAATTAGAAATAAAAACATTGGAGAAGATCTTCACAAAAAATCACGAACGTTTTCAAATTCTCAATTCAAGTGTGGACGAGCTTACATGTCGTTTCATTGGAAAAAATGGAAAACGTTATGACATTCATGCCAATATCACGGTAAGTTCAATTAAATATATTAATATACACTTTTTTGAAATTTACTTTGAAGTTTGTAATATTTTTGGTAAATCCCCATTTTGTGTTTCCGAAATGAGCCAAATATATTTTTAAATAACTTGCCATATATTCATGTAATTCTATGTAACTTGCTTTGCATAATAATACTTTGTTTTTTTTTTTACAAATATGATAACATAATTATAAGGGTTTCTAAATTTTTGGAATTATCCGCAAAAAATCTCTTCTAAAATAAAAACCTTAATATAAGAGGCTAGTATAATATAACACAGAAATGTGTATATAAATGTTAGAAAAATTGGATTTTAGGGAAATATTTTTAGCATTTTTATAGTTAAGTTTTAGGTTTTTTCCCATTCCATTGCTTCAATTATTTTTGATATTCTTTATCCAACTTTTTAATAACTACTTATTGAAGACTCAATATCATATAATCAAAAAAACGTGTTTACTATTACAATAACAATAATGAAACATTAATTTCTTAAAAATTACTTTCATAGCCAATACAAAAATTATTTTGGTTCAAAGTTTTTAATAAATTTTGAACTTTATAGTATCAATGCAGTATTTCTTTTTATTATTTTTAAGTTAAAAAGAATTGAAAAAAAAATAATAATAATAAAAATCCCCCAAAAATCTTTAAAAATCCCCAAAAAGTTTTTCTTCATATCTTGTTCAAATATAAATCCACTAATCTAACATCACTGTTGGTTCATGCATAATGAACTATTCAAATGGGAAAATCCATTTTTAAATTATAAAATTACAATAAGTGAGTATTCATTATAATCAATGAGTATTCTAAAAAACAATATTTTTATAAATTATAAATTTGAAAAGTAAATAAATATTTACACGAACTTTAAGTAGCGGATATTTGGAAACCTTTTGAAATAATTTTCCTTAAATAAAAATTTTAAACTTTTTTGTAAATAAATATACATTTATATTATATATATTCTTATTTAATTCTTTTAAACAAAAATTACATATTAAAATATTATTTTTACAAACAAATACTCAAAACTACAAATTAATGAATTAACAAATAAAATAATGAATAGAATAGTAAATTATAAGGGCCTGTCCCACGATGTCCAACAAAAAATTCGATCGACAAAATGTATGGGAAACAATAACAAAATTTGAAATTTATTTGTTGTTTTACATATAAATTGTCGA
>MINK01172162.1:0-36918 GCA_001735545.1 Phormia regina
TTTTCTTCATTTTTTTATTTTTTTTGGGTTTTTTTTTTTTTTTTTTTGCTTATTTCGTAGATTTCAACTCACCTGTAATTCCTCTTTACTCATAGCAGTTTCATTAAATTGATTTGTTATGCACATTTCCATAAGCATTTTCATGGTCGGATAATGATTCCAACAGAATGCCCCAAAAGTTGATGGATTGTGCGCCGAAATCATTAACATTATCAACCAAGCCTTCCAATATAGCACGGTTATGGCCAATTTAGGCGGTTCATAGTCGACGGGTAAATTTATATTTTCGGGATGATGATATTCAGCCATGCTAAAGAGAAAATCAATAATATCAAATTTGTTTGCCTGAACCACTGGACAATTGGTAATGCGCATTGTGGAAGCTCGTTTTATTAACGAAATTATGATATCGAATGTATCGGGTATAGTGAAAGGTATTTCCTTTGTTATACCTATCAAAATTATACGCAATAAAGTGTCCTCATGTATGGGTGTCTCCGATACTAAACGTAGCAAATTAGTTCTATCCGGCTCTGAAGGCCATTGATCGTAACGTGAATACTGTTCGGCATTTTCAAGCAAAAGTATTTTGTGTAAACCCTGGAAAAATTCACCTGCCTGCAGTTTAAAGAGGGCCGGTACAATTTCATACATCCACGATACACAATCCAATTGTATTTGACACATTTGATTGTAGAATTTCAAAAGCACTGCATTATTCGCTGCATTGTCTTTGGTGACTCTCAGAGATGTGCTGGCCTCGCGTACTTGCGGTGATACTGATAGTAACATGCTTAGGCATGTTATATCGACCATGGAATGAAATATGCGATCCCGAAACTCTGAACTTTCAATCTGTTTATTTAATTCTGGACGACCATTGAGAAAAACTTTACAAAATACCACCAGATTAATGTCGTTGCGTAGCATGCGTACTAATTCACGGAGAAAAACACGTAAAGTGCGTAAACAATCGTCACGTTGTAGCAAAAATTCTTTGTAGATTTCAGCCAAGTGTTTAGCAGAATCATCGGGAGCAGCCTGAAACATGGTAGCTAAAAAAGCAAAAAAAAAAAAATCATGAACTTCTTACAATCTTGTATTTACGTTAAAAATACGTTTACCTAACATTCCCATATTATTTGGATTTCGCGTATTTGATAACTCATTTTGTACCACCAATTTTAAAATAACATTCAAAATTCCAGGCTCTAAACGTATCATTTCTTTTATACAGGACATATAAAAATTTATGAGTGGCTTTGCTTTTAGTCTCATTTTTACTAAAATCGCCAAAACTTCATGATCTTTAAAATACTTTGCTCTAACATTAAAACAAACATAGGACAATAGTTCCTGAGCAAATTTCACCAATTTGCCATTGTGAATCCACAGTTCTAAACGTGATATACACATGTGTCGTACCTCTACCAACCCCGATGTTTTGCATAGAAATTTTAAAAAGTTTCGAGTATAGCATTCCTGTTGCTGGCGTTTATTCAGTTGCTCCTTGATGGCATCGGTTACATATTTCTCAACAATTCGCTCAGAATCTTGATAACGATCTTTAACTTCACAATAAGACTCACAGCCCTGTTTAAAATCACTGGGTTTGGCTGAACCACTTGCTTCGGAATTATCGCACGAATCATCATCGATGTTGATGGGAACAGCTGGTTGTTGTGCTGATTGCGTAGGTGTGGTAGTAGTTGGTGTACCGGCACCACTAGCGGCTCCGCCTTCGGTTTGCATATAGTTGAGTTGTGGTGTTCGTGTTTTAAAGGCGGCCGCTATATTTTCAATAAATGGAGCACACAAACTATTATCTGACCAAAAGCGATCATTTATAGCATCCTCTATGTAAATGCGCATAAAAATTTCTGGCCATTGCTGTTTATCGCTATATGCTCGAGCTAAAAGGTTACAGGCTAAAACATGAGAGTACGATGTTTGTCTGATTTTAACATTAAAATCTCGCCGTAATATATGTAACAAACCCGATGTAATAATATCGTTGGCAAAATAGTCGGGATGCAGTTTGGCCAAATACAATATGCCAAGCATAGCCACAGTATCTGGCTTAGATTTGGCATAAGATGAAATTAAATTTTTAATGCATCCACATATGACTCTTACTAATGTTTCCGTATCATGTTGTTCGGCCGCTGCTGTTACAGTTTCTACAATATCCAAAGAATCGCAATCTGTTGCCATCTGCTCCCATAATTCACTAGAAGGAGCAGAATTGGTCAATTCAGCGGGAACTCGAACCGCTGTCGATAACTTTGCTTTTTTGGCCGCCATCATTGATGTTGTAGCTCCAGTAGGTTCTCTTTTCCGCTCAACCGACGAACTACTGGACGTTTTACTAATGGGTACAATTTTTGCCTTCGAATCATCTCTGTAGCCTTTGGAACCTAAAGCAAAAAATTCACTGCCGGAATGTGATGATACTTTCTTAGGCGCTCTCTGAGAAGAGGAGGATGGCTTATTGCGATCCATATTTTTGGATTAAAATTAATATAAAACTGAAAATCAAGTAAATTAGAGTCTCATGAAATTCTACGGCAATTTTTTTTAATAATGGATTTGAAAGAACAAAAAGTAAACAATAACATACTTAAACAGCAACTTAACGGAATGAAACAACAAATGAGTGTGTGTGTCGAAATTATAAAAATGATGGCTGAATCGAGCTGCCGGTGGTTTTTTAAAAGCCGCCAACGCCGAGAAAATTTCGGCGAAATTTTTGACTCAATTACAGCCGCTGATTTTGATTAAGAATTTAATATAAAAATTAATTTAATATAAAAAAAATATATTTTTTTTTATTTTTTTTTTAATTAAGCTTTGAAGAAATTAATATTAATTTTATAAAATAAACAATAAAATGAATAAAAAACTTTAATAATATTTTAATTAATTATTGATTCTACGATTATCAATATATTCTATACATTTGTCAAAAATTTAGTTAAGCTAGTAAAATTTATTCACCTCATAAACTTCAAAATTTTACTTTTGTACTAGGTTTATCAAATAGACTTTCGAATAATCAAATAATCGAACAATCGACTTTCTTGTTGCCAGATAGTCGAAAAGTTGAAAATCGTTGGAAAAAATCAAATATAGTCGAAAAAAAAGTTGGAAAAAATCGAAGTCGAAAATTGTTGGAAAAAATCTTAAAATCGGAAAAAGACGAAAATAATCCAAAAATTCGACAAATCGGAAAAATTCGAAAATAGTCGAAAAAATTCTAAAATAGTCGGAAAAATGGAAAAGTCAACAATAGTCGTAAATCGAAAAGACGAAAATAGTCGGAAAAAATCGAAAGATCGGAAAAAGCCAAGTAGACCTGAATTCCTGGGCCCTCAAAAGGTAATTATATTTAATAATCTCCAGCTTTTATTCGTAACTTCGAAAATTTATGTACAATATATACAATTATATTAACTATTGATATTAAAATAATTCTGATACCGATTCAATAGTACTTTCCCTTGTGGTTACAGTGATATAAAAAATATTGTCCCTCTTTCTAAGTTTTCAATTTATAGACCTTTAAAAATGCTTCTCTGAATATCTATTTTTATAACCTACCTCTTTAATGAAATACTATATCAACTAACACCTTGGGAGCAAAATTGAGATTTTGTATAAAAATGGAGGATCCTAAAAATTTTCTTGATTTTTGAAAACGGCTAATAGCCGATGTTGTGCCGCCATCAACTACTTTTACAAACACGCCACCGCCGCCGTTAAAATTGTTCGGCGCAGGTTTCTGTAAAAGTATTAAACCAGAAGGAAAAAAGAAAGAAAATTCAACTTAATTTTAAAGTAAAACCTGAAAAATTTTTTCTTGATATTAATAATAAACTCCCTCATTAGAAAAGTAATTAAAAAATTGTTGACTTTGTAAAGAAAGATTTTAACAATGGCAGATACAAGTAAAACACGCATGAATTTAGCGGCCATAAAAAAGGTTGATCCCTATGCCAAGGACATAGTGGATACATCATCACATGTGGCATTCTATATTTTCAATTCCGAACAGAATGAATGGGAAAAAACCGATGTCGAGGGAGCCTTTTTCATATACAGTCGCAATGCTCAACCATTTCACAGTATTTTCATAAATAATCGCCTAAACACGACTTCGTTCGTAGAGCCCATTACCAGCCATTTGGAACTGCAAGCACAGGCACCTTTTTTGTTGTATCGTAATGAACGTTCACGTATTAGGGGTTTCTGGTTTTACAACAGTTTGGAGTGTGATCGTATAAGCAAATTAGTTAGCGAGTTAGTACAGCTTGCTGGAGGTTCTGGAGAAGCGGCCATAACAGCAGATAATTCCACACAAGTGAATGAGGCTAAAGAGAACAATAATGTGAATATATTTAAAATGTTATCAAATGCTCAGCAAGAATTCAATAATAGCAATCAACAGCAGCAGCAACAACATAATAAAAATGCCACTACTCCAAATAATGTGGCTCCACAACAGCATCAACTCCATACACCTACGCAGAATATTGCGTCGGGTAATGTTTTAAAATTTTTCGAATCGGCTAAGCCCACGGCAGAAGTTTCAAATTACACGCCACGTATATTGCCCAACACCTTGTCGGTGGAACAGTTGGAGAAACAGCAACGTGATATTGCTCCCAATGCGTTACAACCACTTAACAGTACCGGAGGTGGATTACTTATGGATGAAGGCAGCAACAATTCAT
This sequence comes from Phormia regina, assembly GCA_001735545.1. Taxonomy (NCBI): domain Eukaryota; kingdom Metazoa; phylum Arthropoda; class Insecta; order Diptera; family Calliphoridae; genus Phormia; species Phormia regina. The sequence goes on from MINK01172162.1 coordinate 4,734, forward strand.
TGTACCACAATCAGAATCAGGCAGAAAATATAACAAATCGTTTGTCGTGTTCATTATTGGAAAGTGCCACGTTGGAGTCGTCAACAAATTCTATGTTTAATAAACCAGTACCCAGACCAGGCAGTGGTTCTTTGGATATGAAACCTATTATTTCACGGGGACCAGATTTTGGATTCGCTAAAGCTTTAACAGCTGCCACATGTTCTACTGGCCAGTTGCCAGGCGAACAAATTTCTTTAAGCAAAATATTTTCCAATCTAAATTTGCAACAGAGTCTTTCACAATCAACGAGTGGCAGTGGCGGCGGAAATGGTGAGGTGGTAAACAAGCCGGCCCTTATGCCACCTACTATGTTCGATAAGCCAGCAGCTACTTCTTCAGTGGAACCCCTGAAGATTCCTTCGATCACTCCCAAACATGAACCTCTAAATAAGTACCAATTTGTGCAGGCGTTTAACTATTTAATACAAAATGACGATGATTTTGTGCAGAAATTACATGAAGCTTATCTGAAGACAGTTTCCAAATTTGGCACATACCAATAAATCGGTAACAAATATACAACATTACTTACACAGCTTACATGTATACAATTAACACAGAAAAATAGTTAATAATCAAAAGGATACATAAGAAATACAATAAACCAGAAATACTATAAATATATGTATGTAAATCCTATATGAACACACACTATCGAATATTCCAAACGTAAAAACAAAGTGTTTTTCTTTTAATGTTTTTTAATTTAAATTCAGTTTTTATTAAATGTTAACAATCGGGACTTTTTGTTTTCTTAAGGTTTTACTAGGGGTTTGTCGAAAACTTAACTTGAATCAAATTTTTAATCACTTTCCGAAGAAGACTCACTAGAATCATCACCTTGTTCTATCAGGGCTTTAAAATCTTTCACCTTAATTTTTTGTGGTACTATTTGTAGCAAAAATTCCAAATTGTCTTCATTTTGCACCAAATCCGCCAAGTGTTCATATTTTAAAGTATTGGGTTTGTTGGCATTGTTGTAGGATTCTTTGCTAAAATGCTTAATGAACATTTCCTACATGAAAATAGTTAAGTGAACATCACTAAATAAAAACATCTTTGATTTTACTTCATAAACTACTTACAGTCGATTTGGTCATTAGATATAGAACTTCATTATTAATATTTCCGGTTTCTAGGGAACTCTTCATAATGGTTCGAATACGTGTGTGGGGTAAAACAGTTTCCATTATCTTCTCTAATTTACTTCTATAAAACTATTTTTTTGGTAAATTAAAATCTAATGATGCTTTGCTTGTTTATATATTTTTTTTACATAAATGCGCCTCAGGTGCAGTGATGGTAATTAAAAATATTTAGCGATTTTTAATACATGTTAAAAATGTCTGCACCAGAGAGCAGCGCTAAACAATTTTAGCAGCGGCTTTTATAAAAATTGTCCGCGGCGGCTCAAAATCGGCTGTTAGCAGGCTGAAGAAACATAAATATTTTTTATTTCCTAGTTTTCACATCGTCTTCTGAAGCACATTGGTTGACAAATGTGCACCCAAGTCATCTTAGACCGAAGTGTGTGATTCCATTTCAAAAAAGACAACAATCGGATTTGACATATATAATGTCAAAAATTTTTTAAAAATATGCAATAAAATTTAGACCCATGTCTTTATTTGTCCAAAAATATGACGTTTTTAAAATCGAACAAAATGTAAAATACTGGACAAAGTTGTACAATTTTAGTTGCTTGCAACTTCTAAAATATAAATGGTAGATATCTAATCCTAGTTTAATATTTAAGACTAAGATATTACTATTGCGCAAGAAATTCAAATATCAAAACGCAATACAGTAAACTCGTGGAAAAGTGAACTAATTTTTACCAAGGATGTTCACGTTTTCAACTGGTATACATAAATGTAAAACTTCTTTGGTTTAATGAACAAAACAGATATTATATGTTTGTTCATTATAGCTCAAATAATGTATAATTAATTATAGCTCAAATATTTATGTATGATATTTAGTTAAAATTAATGTTTAGTGGAAAATCTAACCTGATTACAGTTAAAATTTATATTATTGGTGAATATTTGAATTTTTGATAATAATATAATTAGTGAGAGCGCTCTCAATTATATTTCCCTGCCTTGTAATACAATAAGAAAGTTTAAAAAATTAAAATAAAATATCTCAAAAAAAAAAATTGTGAAAGAAATTTTTTAATGAATAAATTTGCTTCATGAACCGATACTACGTTTATTACTAACAACTTTGAAACCCAGTATATTCATTGTAATTTGCAAATAATTACTAGACCAGCCGGAACATATATTTGCATTTCCAGTAAACGTTTTTTTGCGACAAGTCCATGACAAAATATACACACAAAAAAACATAATAAATTTCCACACACGTTATACATTTTTATTAAATAGAAATTTGTTTAAAAAAAAATTCAAATTGTCAAACAATTTGAAAAGAAGAAATTATGAATGAAATTTATATTTGTTCATAAATTTTATTGGTTTAAAAATAATTTGTTTTAATTCGCGTGTAAAATTTTTAATTAAATCAAAGATTTCTGAAAATATTTTGGTGAATGAAAAATTGGCCAAAAGGAAAAACATGATAAAATGACGTGAACAGTGATGCGTAAACTTATTGTGTTTTTTAAAAAACACAATAAGTTTACGCATCACATACGAATGTATGTGAACATAGTATTAGATTCAATCATTTCGTCCAACATTTCAAAAAAGCATTCGTGTTATATCCAACGTGAAGGTGATGACATCATTTGTACCAATTGCGAAGGGAATCAGTACCCCCATGATATATCATGTCCAGCACCTAAATAAAAGAGAATATTTGATATCATTCGTTAACATTCACCTAATATTATTTTTATTTTATTCATTTGATCACAATTTTTATTAATTTGTTACTTAAAGTAATCTATTTATATACATTTATTTCAATATTGGAGACCAAATGGTCAAAATTGACGATGACTTGGAGTAATTTCCACTTCATCAATTCATACATTGTGTGCTGTTGGAGGAGTAATCTAAAAGACCAACAACAAGGTATCAACAAAACCAAAATCAAGACAAAATTGTCAGAGCGCGTGTTCCTACAATTTAACTTTAACACTACAATAATGCTGACAAATTCAGACAAATCTTTACCATGATAAAACTTTGAGGTTTGTCTTGATAAAAATTTGTCTAATGTAGACTGAAAGTAATAGCCAATTCTGAGCCGTCGTTGAGTTTTTACAAACGCCGCCGCCGACGTTAAAATTGTTCGACGTAGGTCTCTATTGGTCAATAATAAAAAAATCAGATAATGGAATATTTTTAACTCTGTGCATTGTGAAGTGAGAAGAAAAGAAAAAAAGTTGAAAAAGGTGATATAGCTATTACAAAAGCTATTTATTAATATGTCAATTTATAAGCTGCACAACGTAAACAAAAAAATAAAGTGAACAAAAATTTTTTAAAGGCCTTTGAGAAAAATATTAAAAGAAGTTAAGAAAAAAATCGAACGAGAAGAAAATTCAATAAAATTTATTTTAACAAGAAACATCTACCATCGCCTTTTCTTCGTTCGGCTAGCTGTGTGTGGAGATTACGATTTGTGTAATTAAATCAATTTTTTTCTTTCTTACTGTTGTTGGTGGTGTTGTGTATTTATCGCTTTTTTGTTGTTTCTGTAGATTGACTCGGTGTGTCTGTCTCTTACACACTGTATTATTTAGTGGAGGAGACGAAGACAACTTGGTATATTTTATATATTTTGCTATATTTATTTTATAATTTTTATTTTCTGCTGCTATACATATAGTAAATGTGAGTGTGTACAAAGGGAGAGAGATGAACATTGTTTTTGTATATTGTGTTAGTAGTGCGATATTTGCAATTATTGGTGTACACATTGTTTAAAAATTAAAAACATGCATATAGAATAATTTCTTTTATTTGAAAGGTGACAATATATTTCTGATTAGTTTCTCCTTCAATTTTATAGGCAAGAAACAAACAAAATTTAAAAAATGCAGAATCAACAACAGTCGCCTAATCCAAATACGCAGCAACTGCAACAGCAGGCCGTAACACAAACACAACAACAATTGATATTGCCGCACCAACAGCAGCAACAACAGCAGACACAATTGGTACAAAATCAAGGCAATACAGTGGGCAAGATCAATGACACTCAAAATTTATCATCTGTTGGTAAGTTAGTAAATAAATTCAATTGGTATGATTATCATAATTTAATTATTGTTATTTATCTGTTTGTTTGGTCTCATATTTACTTTTATCTGTTTGTTTCTTTAACATACGAATACTACGAATACTGTAGTAGTGATGTTGTTTGGATGATGCTAATGGAAAATTTTCATAAAATATTTCTTGTTCGTTTGTTTCTGATGGTGGTGTTTTTTGTGTGTTTGATATGACACAAAAATAATGCTAGGGTTACCTGTCGTCTGTCTCCTTCCTTATTAGTTAAGAAGAGTGTTGTGTATAGTGAATGTAGTCTTTCGTAGTTAGTTTATACATACATTGATATGTATTGCAAGTGATTACGCGCTTGATTAGAGTGGTGTGCGTGTTTTTTTTCGGTATTTACCACTACAAAAGCAGTCTTTGTATGTGTTTACCTACAGAAAAATAAGCAGAGTTGCCAAATTTTTATATGTAAAAGTTTCTGCATGTTGGAATTGTTTTCAATGTTCTAGAAAAATAGAGAAACAAAATATGTACTAAAATATACTACATATACACTCAGTCGCATAATTATAGATCCAGCCGTTTAAATAACATTGGATTGTAATATTCTTTTATTGCATAGATTTACAAAATGAAACAAAATTTTTGCGACACGAGGTTTCTCGGTCAACTCGGATACATTGTATTAATAGGTAGTAAGCCTCTAATGAATCCACATTTTCTTGATTGAATCTAGTTCTCGTGATTAATCGCATATCTCGGAAATTGGGTATAGGATAGTTCATCCGAATTTTTTACTTTTATCGCCTATTTGGTATCAAGAAATCAGATTGTCAAGCCAAAAAATTGCAAAAATTTCACGTTAAGGGTGAAATATGCAAAAATATTACATGCTAAAATACTTTATTTTTCCTTAATGATGACTACATTTGAGGAATAGAAGAAAAAACATGCAATTGCATACTTGTGGTTTTCTTGTATCAAACAAGGTAGAATTAAAAAATTTACTATTTAACAAAAACTGCAATAAAAAATATAATATTATCCATAAACAAATTTATAAAGATTATTATTAAATTAAAAATGACTACAAAATATTGTCTGAGGTATACATACATATTATAAAAACAGGACAAAAATCTGCATTTCACTTAGTTAAAAATATAGCAACTTCCATACCATACTATATCAAAGAAAATTTGCAACTAACACTCTCTGAATGAACTATATAGCTCGTTTTTGGAAATTTGCAGGTATCGACTTTTTGCTTCACTTAAAAAAAATGTCGTTTGAACTTTAATGAAACTCTTGAGTAGAAATCGGTGAAAAGAAATTTAACATAACCGGCAGAATAGCGTTAGATTAACGTTTAATTTTGGTGGGGAAAGGTTCATGTTTAGAAGTCTTTTTTCGTATGATTACAAGTTTATTTTTTTGCTTTGAGTCAATGTAAATTACCACAAATATCTAGACCGAGCTCTTAAAAGACGTTTTTTGACCTAGCTTGGTGCTTAAAGAATATATTTTTCAACAAGATATCTAGCTTTTTTAATTTGGGAGATATGCGGTTTGTTATCACTTTAAATTCTATCAGAGACAAATATTTTTCAGCAGAAACTCTAATATTATGTCTAATTAATTTGATAGACTTAGAATTATGTGTTATGAAATATTTTTAGAATCATTTATATATAATAGTTGTGATACCGCTATTTAAAGAATACGAAATGGTTGCGATTGCTCTAGTTTTGGAAATAATGACTTTAAGAACATATTCTAAAATGTTTCATGGATAACTGTTAATTTTTAAATTTAATTTTACGTTGTATAACATACGATTTTTTATTTATTAAATATTTACAAACAAATGAGGTGTCGTCGCATTATTATTTTAATTATTTTTCTCTGAGGAACAGAAATTGTTGTTAGTTGTTTTGTTCAAAGTTTTTTTGCAAACCGTATTTTAGATTATTTAATAAATTCATGAAAAATATTCTAAGTATATAAATTTTTTAATATTTTTAACGAGGTATTTTTTGATATTGTTGTGAAACGGACTTGTAAGAGAATGAAACAATTAGTTCTCAATTTTCCAGCAGATTTAAATAATGAAAAAAGTACGTTTTCAGATAATGAAGGTTACATTTCAATAATTTTCACAAACACAATTTATGGTTTAAGTTCAAATGTTAAAAGTACAAAAGGATCATTTCATTTGAATACGTTTTAACCAGTTGTATTCAATTCAACACAAATTTTATATTCCTATTTAAGAATCTATAATTACCCCAGAATGGTTCCCAATTTATTAATAAGTTATGATGTGTTGGCATTTCAGAATGATGTATGCGTATGAGTATGTGTATGTGTGCCTTGTTTGTGTATGTATGTTTTACAAAATTTTCCGATAATGGCCTATGCGCTGTGCTACCGTGTTGTTCATTTAGTCAATGTGTTGAACGAGCTACACAATAAAAAAAATGAAACAAACGACCGAGCTCTGTGACCAACATCATTCTACAAAAAAATTCACATGTTTCTTTTTGTTGATATTTTTTTGTTTGCTAGTATGTTAGCATCATATACATTTCTCCTTACGAACCCTCCCTCTTTGAATGTCATCAACAGCAAAAATCGAAAATACAACAACTTATTATTAATACTGATGACTTTGACTAGGTGCCTGTCCGTCCAACTAGTTGAGTAAATAGTTTAACAAAAACCGACTTTTGGACAGAAAACAAATACTTCGTAATCATGTCTTATAGGAAAAAAAAAAATTAACTAAAATATCTCAAGCAGTACAAACACAAGAAAGTGCAATATGAATTCTATACAAAACAATATACATACATACATATGTATTTATAAATTTTGTATAACATTTTTTTATTCTTCTAATATTTCTACATTTTAAATTAAACGAATTTTATAAATTTAATATAACGATCCTATAATTTCATATCTACAAGATTTGTAAGACAATTTTGTTAATTTATTTTTTGAATCTTTGTGTGTATAAAGAATGTATGTACTTCTAACACCTTTGGATACATGTAAAACTTTATCCAAATTATAATTAAATATTAATTTTTTTGATGTACATGCCGATCGATTCTTCATTTTGAAATTTCTGCTAGATAGCAAAAAAAAAAAAGTTGAATAATTTCATAAAAGTTAAAAATCAAAATTAGTCGAAAAATAAGAAAAAATGTAAAAGTTAAAATTTGTAAAACAATATTTTGCATTTTAGCCTAACAAATATACCCACTGTATTTTGAGACTGGCATTACATATACATACATAGGATGAATTGTTGTTTCGTTTCGTATTGTTCTATTTGATTCTATATAGAAATCTGATTCTATACTATATAAATAATTGTTTAATCATTCTATTGTTTTCTTTTTGTTATCTTTTTTTTTGTTTGTTTGTATATGGAAAATAATATAAAATAGATCGTGTATGTGTACGCCACATCCTAGTTTATTACAGACAAATGAAAATACATTCATCCATATGTATAAATGTATTAAATGTTTTTCTATTCATATGTGTGAGGGTTAGTGTGTGTACGTTTGACTTCTGCCCCTCTTTGACGATATTGTCGCCTTCCCGTCTACCATTGTTTGTGTGTGTAGAAAATTTACCCTTGAAATGATTGCGAAAAGAACCTTGTAATAATGTAATGACATTATTATTTTCTTTTTTTTTTTTTTTTACTTTTTTATCTACAAATTATATATAATTTTAATTTTTCTTTCTTTGTAAATCCTTAACCTAGAATGTTTTTTTGCATTAGTAACAAGGTAATTAAATAATTAAACAACATTCTTGTAGGCCTCAGTAATAATTTATCACATTGGCAGTGGAGTGTGTAGTAAAATATTATTTAGGCATTTTTTGAATAAACTATTTAATAAAGTTTTCTGAATGAAAATCTTATACAATTTTTAATAACTAAAACTTTCTTATCTTTATTTTAGGTCTTTTGGAATTAGCCCATCGTGAATATCAAGCAGTCGACTATGAAAATGCTGAAAAACATTGTATGCAATTGTGGCGACAAGATAGCACGAATACGGGAGTGCTATTGCTATTATCTTCTATACACTTTCAATGTCGTCGGTTGGAAAAATCCGCGCAATTTTCATCATTGGCTATAAAACAAAATCCCCTATTAGCTGAAGCTTATAGGTGAGTACTAGTATTAAACAATTTTTTTTTGTTTAAAGCAAAACAATGATTGATATATTTGCGATGTTTTTAGTAACTTGGGAAATGTTTTCAAAGAACGCGGACAATTACAAGAAGCTTTGGAAAATTATCGTCGAGCTGTACGTTTGAAGCCAGACTTTATAGATGGGTATATTAACTTGGCAGCTGCTCTAGTGGCTGCTAGAGAAATGGAAGCTGCCGTACAGGCATACATAACAGCATTACAGTACAATCCAGTAAGTATACTTTTTAAAATGAATTTCCGTATAGGTGATATGATACATCAAATTGACTTTCGAATAATCGACTTTTTGTGGTAAAAAGTCGAAATCGACATTTTTTTTTGTCGATTAAAAGTCGAACAAATTCAATAAAGATTGAAAAGTCGGAAATAGTAAAACATTTAAATAAAATTATCCTATTTAAAAGGAAAAGTGTCTTACCAGCTTTTATATTTATATATTTATACATCTTCAAATCGTTCGTATAGTAAATATATATCTTTGTGTGTTAATTAATCGACGTATTTGATTGTGTTGTATTCACTTTTTTTTTTTTTAATTTTATAAGACAAATAATAAAAAAATAGACAAGAGTCTGAAATAGTCGGAAAATGTCGAAGTCGATTATTCAAAAATTAAAAAAGTAAAAATATCAACGGAATGTAGGATGCATTTTGGTGGAATAATTTTAGTTTAATTTTGTATCACAACCATTTTTAATTATGGTAGTATTTAAAATAATTTGAATTTACAAAATAGAAATAAAATTGATTTCTAATTTCTTCTGTAAAATAAAACATATATGAATTCAAGCACAAGAAATGTTTTCAAAAATCGGTTACTTAAAATTTTGATGTTTTTTTTCACTTTGCTTTAATCATAACGCTGTATATCAAGTATTAAACTCCATGTAAAAAAAAAATAGTAAAATGCTTTATCATATGTTTAATATTTGTTAAGAGAGAGAAAAAAAATCACCATAATAAAATCGACAACGAATTTGCACATCTTTCTAAAAAAGCAGAATCTTTAACATTTTAAAATTGGGCAAAAATATTTGAAAGAAATTTACTTACATTATTTAGTCACTATTTCAGTAAAAAAAAACTTTTTCTTTGCTAATATTTTTATTAAATATTTGCTGATATTTACATAAATAATAATAAAAATTAGTTTAATCGCACAAGATTTTAAGAAATTAAACTTTAAATAACTTTTCTCCAAATCAATTCTAAATACAGCATTTTTTTTTTTCAGGATTTGTACTGTGTTCGCAGTGACTTGGGTAATCTTTTAAAGGCCTTGGGTCGTCTTGAAGAGGCTAAGGTAATTGTAATTGTTGAAATAAAAATAAGATACATTTTTACTAATTAATTTGTTTAACATTTTAGGCGTGTTATTTGAAAGCGATTGAAACTTGTCCTAGTTTTGCGGTTGCATGGAGTAATTTGGGTTGTGTATTTAATGCCCAAGGCGAAATATGGTTGGCTATACATCATTTTGAAAAGGCCGTTACTTTGGATCCCAATTTTCTCGATGCTTATATCAATTTGGGTAATGTTCTAAAAGAAGCCCGTATTTTTGATAGGTATGTATATATTTCTTACAATATATTTTCAGATTAAATTTATTGATTAAATGATAAATTTTCAATTATTTATTAATTTTTAGAGCTGTAGCAGCATATTTGAGAGCTTTAAATTTGTCTCCTAATAATGCTGTGGTTCATGGTAATTTGGCTTGTGTTTATTATGAACAGGGTTTAATTGATTTGGCAATAGATACATATAGAAGGGCCATTGAATTGCAACCAAATTTCCCCGATGCTTACTGTAATTTAGCCAATGCTCTAAAAGAGAAAGGACAGGTAGTTAGTATAGATTTTGTTCGATAATCTCTAAACAAGTTGGTGTAATTTTTATACATGTTTTTATTTTTTCTTTCGTTATAGGTCAAAGAGGCTGAGGAATGCTACAATACCGCTTTACGTTTGTGTCCCAATCATGCTGACTCCTTGAACAATTTAGCCAATATTAAACGTGAACAGGGATTCATTGAAGAAGCTACCCGATTGTATTTGAAAGCTTTAGAAGTTTTCCCTGACTTTGCGGCAGCTCATTCTAATTTGGCTTCAGTTTTACAACAACAAGGAAAGCTTAAGGAGGCTCTTATGCACTATAAAGAAGCTATACGAATTAATCCAACATTTGCCGATGCCTACTCCAACATGGGCAACACTCTTAAAGAATTGCAAGACGTAGCGGGAGCTTTGCAGTGTTATTCGCGAGCTATACAAATAAATCCAGCATTTGCTGATGCCCATAGCAATTTGGCTAGCATTCATAAGGATTCTGGTAACATTCCCGAAGCCATACAATCGTATCGCACTGCATTGAAATTGAAACCAGATTTTCCCGATGCTTATTGCAATTTGGCTCATTGTTTACAAATTGTTTGCGATTGGACAGACTATGAGGCGCGTATGAAAAAATTGGTAAGCATTGTAGCTGAGCAGTTGGAAAAAAATCGTTTGCCCTCGGTACATCCGCATCATTCAATGCTGTATCCGTTATCGCATGAATTTCGCAAAGCAATTGCAGCTCGTCACGCCAATTTGTGTATAGAGAAAATTCTAGTGTTACATAAGCCTCCCTACAAATTTACGCGCGAAGTGCCAAATGGGGAACGTATACGTATTGGTTACGTTAGCTCTGATTTTGGCAACCATCCCACCTCACATTTGATGCAATCCATACCGGGTCTACACGATCGTTCAGTGGTTGAGATTTTCTGTTACTCCCTCAGTCCTGACGATGGTACCACGTTCCGTTATAAGATATCCCAGGAAGCAGAGCACTTTATTGACTTGTCAACAATACCCTGCAACGGCAAAGCAGCCGATCGCATCTACAATGATGGCATACACATATTGGTCAATATGAATGGCTATACCAAGGGAGCACGTAATGAAATTTTTGCCCTTAGACCTGCACCAATACAGGTTATGTGGTTAGGTTATCCAGGCACCAGTGGTGCATCGTTTATGGATTACATCATAACTGATGCTGTGACAAGTCCCATGGAATTGGCCCACCAATACAGTGAAAAATTGGCTTACATGCCCTACACATATTTCATAGGGGATCACAAACAAATGTTCCCCCATCTTAAGGAACGCATACTGGTGGCCGATAAAACACAATCGACCGTGTCAGACAATGTGGCTGTCATTAATGCCACTGATCTATCGCCTTTAGTGGAAAATACTGGAGTTAAAGAGATACGCGAAGTAATAAATGCCAACAAACAGGTTGAAATCACACATAAAGTTGCCGAACTTCCCAATACAACACAAATCGTGTCTATGATTGCTAGCGGACAAGTGCAAACTTCTCTGAATGGCGTTGTTCTCCAAAATGGTTTGGCAACTACACAGACAAATAACAAGGCGGCCACCGGCGAAGAAGTACCACAGAATATTGTCATCACTACCAGACGACAATATCATTTACCCGACGATGCAATTGTCTATTGCAACTTCAATCAATTGTATAAAATTGATCCTTTGACCCTACAGACTTGGATGAATATCTTGAAGGCGGTACCAAACTCGGTGTTGTGGCTATTGAGGTTCCCAGCGGTGGGAGAACAAAATATTAAAAAATCTGTTGAAGAAATGGGTAAAATTTTCAAAAAAAAATATATATTTTTTATTGAAAATTGTTAAATAATATCATCATTATTATTTCTCTTCAGGCGTTGATCCAGAACGTGTTATCTTTTCGAATGTTGCTTGCAAAGAGGAACATGTACGTCGTGGTCAACTGGCTGATGTGTGCCTCGATACCCCGCTATGTAATGGACACACCACATCAATGGATGTTTTATGGACTGGCACACCAGTTGTCACGCTACCAGGAGAAACATTGGCATCAAGGTAATTTTATTTTTGATCTCTGCTAAACATGGCTCTTTAATAAAACCTAATAAATTAAGTTTTTAAACACGTTTTCTCTTCTGTCGTAAATGTTGCTTTATTTAGTCCTTTAACGTCTTTTGTTTTATTCTGAAAACAAATATAATTAATAATTCTAATAATTAAAAATTATATGTTATTATCAATTTTCCGATGAAAAATCGGAGATATAAAATCTCATGTTTTTTTTTTTTTTTACCTGCAATGAACAAAAACATAAATTATAGTATTATATATTTATAATTAGAAATTGAATGTTAATTCGCAAATTAGAAAAGTTTTGGGTTATACTTTGTATAATTTTGCTGATTTTCCTATGGGTCATTTTGCTGGTAGTCTATTCTGATATCTTAATTTGTTTTTTGCCCGCTTTCGATCTCTTATGACCTGATTCAGAACAACAATAAAATTGTCTAAAAATAAAATTTTTATGAAAACTTTTTGACAAATTGAACAAGTAATCGAAAATTAAACTAAATGCAGAAATTCCAAAATTTGACTAAAAATTCGAATATTGTAAAAAAAAAATTAATATATATATTTTTTTTTTTTTAAATATTCAATATCCGAAAATTCACAACAAAATTTTCAAATTTAATCAATAATCCGATTTCCTTCTATTATTTCAAATGTTACACAGACAAAGTAACATTTTTCTTCAGAAAAGAAAACGCTATTAATCGTTTGTTTTAATTCATTTTTTTTTCTTTATTTTAAATTTTAGAGTTGCTGCATCCCAGTTGGCAACTTTGGGATGTCCTGAATTAATTGCTAGCACCCGCCAAGAATACCAAGAAATTTCCATACGTTTGGGCACAGATCGTGAATATTTGAAGACATTACGTGCCAAAGTGTGGAAGGCACGTGCCGACAGTCCTCTCTTTGATTGTTCACAATATGCCAAAGGTTTGGAAAAATTATTCTTGCGCATGTGGCAACGATTTTTAAGAAGTGATCCACCAGATCATATTTCCGCTATAGATAATAAATAAATTATTAATTTAATTAATTAGTTCAACAATCACAAGTTTTAAATATACAACCAACCCCACACACTTTTCACACATTTTCATTATACTTTCCTCATTCGTTTGTTTAAACATATTTTTACATAAAATTATTTTAAGTTTTCAAAACAAGGAGAAATACCTATGTAACCAATTAAACAGTTGTTCATACTAATTTAGTTTAAACAAAATATTATATACAAAGAAAAAAAATAAAAACATTATTATTAAAATTTATTAGCAGACGCCGAGCGAAAAAAAAATTTGGAAAAAATTATATATTATATTATATTAAAATCAAGAAACAATTTAAAATTATTAATACTAATTTCGTTGATAAAAAAAAAAAACAAACAAACAAACGTAATAAACTGTTGACTTGATGAATGAATTATTATTGAAGAGAAAAACAAAAGAAATTAAAGAAAAAAAAATCTGGAAATTCGTCATTCTATGTTTTATTGTATTTATAAAAAAGTGTTATAAATAATTTTGAGATACAATTGAACAACAAGAAAATGAAAATTTAAATAAAACTAGAGTATAGTTTTGAAGATGATTTTATAATTACTCTTATTTACAATTAATAAATCTCCAATCTCTTCAATTAAGGGACGAATTAAGTTTAACACAAGATAACTTAATAGTGTATGAGGTCTTTTAGTAGAAATGTTTAATCTTTTTTTTTTTATAATTTTTAATTTATTTCTTATTTAAATGAAATAGTTTTGAAAAACTGTGCGAATTTTTATTAATTTTGTAAATTTACTTGTGTTTTGTATGTAGTGTGTCTGTCCTCCTCTTCCTCTGCTAAATTTTATAATATATTCGTAAAATTTTTAAAAGTATGTAAGAGAAAATCAAGAAACGGAAAATATTTAAATTAAAAATAATAATTTTAAATAAATAAAAGAAAATTAAAATAGGAATATGAGTACTATTAATAATATATCTGAGTTTAATTCTTTAATTCTATGTATTTTGTTTTCTCTCTTCTTTCTGCTCTTAACTATATACATACACATATATATTTACACAACTATATATACATACTTATTATACATATATACAATACTATATATATATACAGAATATAAATATATACAATTCATATTTATTATTATTATTATTATTTTTTTTTAATAGAATTAAGATGTTACTATTTTTAATAATAATAATAAAAACAAAATAACAACAGAAACAAATAAAACCAACAAGAACAACAAAAATCATTAATGTTAGTAAGCAATAAGTAAAGTAAAAAACCTAAAAAAAAAGCATTCGAAAATTTAATTGAAATGCGATTTTTTATTTTTTTATTTTCGTTTATTCAAAATGATTTTTGTTTTACATGAATTTATCTTTAAAGAAAGTGGTAAATACTTCAATATTATTTTTATCATTTCTCAATTAATTATCTTTCTTTAACCAACAAATATTAATGATTTATTTTAGTTTTAATGTTTCATAAAAAAAATAACACACAATCTAGTACATTTATTAAATAAATGCTTTAATTAGAATTATATTTTGAAAAAATAATAAAAAAGAAAAGAAAAAAAAACAACAACAACAACAAACTTTAAAAACAAAAACAATAAAACATTAATAATTTAAAAAAGACGATAAAAAAAGTTCACTTTTCCCAACTTTCTCCTTCAATGTTAATATTTTGGAAAACCTAATAGAACGAAATAGAACATGAATTGGCAAAAAATGTGTAAGGTAAGTACTATGTACTTTTTATGTTGAATTTGTTAATTTTTGTGTGTCTATAACTTAAAAAGATGGCCTGAGTGCATCTGTTTTGAAGAATCCAAATTAACTAGGATGTATGAGATATGAGAAAAGAAGTTTTATTTGAGCTCGAAAAATAAAAAAAAAGTTTAAAAACATTCCTCTGACGTCTGATGAAAAAACGCAACCAATATAAAATAAATAAAAGAACAAATAAAAAAACAAAACCTCGTTTCAATTTAGGTAGACTGAAACGTGTTGTTAATTCAATTGTGAGATTGTGTACAACATTCGTATGCGTGATTTTTTGAATTTGTCAAATTTCAAATAGGACATTTAGGAATGGTATTGTTACGCAATTGTGCAACCGTTTTTGTTTCTCTCGTTCGGCTAGGAATAAGAAAATACTATTACTATTATTTTGGACTGCGAATTGTTTATTCTATATATTTGCCGGCTAGGGATCCAAATATTGAATATTGATTTATTATTTAACTAAGCAATTTTTATGATTTATTTTTTAAATATGTACATTTATAATGTAATTATAACTCAGGTTTAATATTCTATATAATATATAACATATACTTAACAAATTAACAAAATGAACAATTCAAACTGTTAAAGTCTTTCTCAATTCAAAATATTAATTAAACTCTTTCTCAAAAATTTTAATTCATCGTTTTTTTTTTTGTAAAGAAATAAAGTTGACATTGTTTTGAATTTGGGAGTGTTGGGATGATTTGAGTCGTTCTTTTATTTAAGCCTTATACACATACATATGTATGTATTCAAGTGTCTCACGAAAAAAATTACAAATTTAACCCTCTAGGAATAAAAATTTGTATGTTTTTATGTGATTCCCAAAATATTTCATCTCAATGTTAAGCTTTACAATATCATAATTTTAGTTATGAGAAAATTAACTCTTAATTATAGTAGTGGCGTCAATTAGACACATAGATATTACCAGTGGAAGAGGTGGTTATATGTGAGATCTCGATAGGATGTCACTCCCACTTTAAAACTCTTAAACGTGTCTACTACATGGAAAGTGTTTTTCAAGCTAAAATTCCCAGCATTTATAAAGCCCTAGGCATTACAAACTATTAACGCAAACAATTTCAAGCGAATACTCGTCGTAGTGCGTAAAGAAGATCTCGGAGTTGTGTAGCCAACTTTTTGTATTAATTTTTTCAGTAATTTTGTAGTTTTTTTTAGTATTTGATTAACTACTTATTTAGTTGTTTGAAATAAGTACCTTTGTAATGGAGACTTATAAATTCGTGGACATCGCCATATAACTGTAATAAGTTTAACCGAACTATAAGTTACCACTTTTTGTCAATGCAATATGTTGCCTTACCGGGTATGTAATGTTTTTACTGGGTTAATCCCAGTATCGGTCTTTTTTTTTCTAATTATTTGAATATTTAAGTAAAACAGTTTGTATTATTTAAGGAATGTCAAATTCTTTATTCGTATCTTTTTTTTTTCGATTTATATATGCATGTATATAATTATTATTTAATGAATATATAAACTACATTATTGTACATAACATTTTTACGTATGTATGTACTTCTATAACTTAAATAAAAGGTAATATTTAATAATATATATAATCGTTATATTTTCGCGTAAACTACTTAAATTTTTCGAATATAATTTCGAAGATTTGTTAATAAGAATTAAGAAATAGATTTATTTGTTGTTAATGTGTATGTATTTTTTTATTGTTGTTGTATATTTGAAATATATGTAGGTAAAGTATATAATATACTAGCGATATCACAAATAAAAACTAATTACTATAATCTATATAATTTTAGATTTTTTTTGTTTAAAAAATTTCAATAAGTATTCGAAGTTATTATCAATATTTCGAAACTAAACAGATTTAAAAATATTTCCAAAAGTAATAAATCCATGCACATGTTCTGGTTTCCTCAAATTTCATTTGATATTTATATTCGATTGTTGTATTTTTTAAATATAATTTTCGAAAAAAAAGTTTAAATCTGTTTAATCTCTGGCATTAGAGCAATTATCTTGTTATTATTATATATATTTTTTTTATTTTATATTTTGTTTTTTTGATATTCTTGTTAACACCTAACTAACGGCTAAAGGCTAAATTATTGTTGATACAATCATTGTCTTCAGAAAGAGATATCATCTTTTTATGTAATGATGCCGATTGATGATGAATGAGTTCATGAGAAATTCCAGTTGCAGACTGTCTAGGTGAGCGAGTGAGTAAATGAACACACTTTATGGTTATATGAATTCTGTAGTATAGAATTATCATTCGGGTACTCGGGCATTACAATTGCCATGATACATTTTAATGCGTCCCTTGCAAGTAAAGTATTTGTCAAAGACATCACTATAGCCATGATCTTTCCACCATGTACACAATTGACGATTCCAAACACAGTCCAAACGATAGATGAGATTGGGAAACTCATATCCTAGTAAAGTGAAGAAGTCCTGATCACCCAAGTGTCCTTTAAACATGTATTTTGATGTTAGTTTTCTAACTTCTGAATCATGTAGCTGCTGATGATAGAAATGCGACTTGCGTATACGCTTTAAATGTAGCAATACCACACCTGAATTAAGACCGGGATAACCATGTCTTAGTGGACCGCCATGTCTTTCCGATTTTCTTATTTTGTGTGGCGTATGTTGAGATTCTTCTGAAACCATATTATGGATTTCACTGGCAGACATATAGAAAGGGCTGCCAAAATCTGTATTAGGATAATTAGCCCGGTATCTGTAAAGGATGTGACGATAGACTGGTGTTAATTCGGGTGCCAAACCATACAAATGATCAGGTGAAAAACGTTCAAATTCATTGAACAATAGACGGACATCGGTGCGGAAGACTATGTCACAATCTAGCAATATTGCACGTTCCATATTTTCGTCGGCGATGCGATGCAGACCTAACGATAGGAAGAATAACGAATCACTATAATACGATTTGGGTGTTGAGCTAAAGTATGGTGTCATGGTATTCACTATGTCCATAACTTCCTCAGCACACAAACGCATATTATATAAACTATAAATAATCGAACGTCTATAACGACGAACCTCAGCTTCTAAAATTTGATCTACAGAATGGCCACTCGTTTCATCGGTGAGTACGTGGAGGTGCAGTAAAACACCCGAGTTGGCAAATTTCAACAGACTCTTAATAAACAATTCAAATTTCACATGCAGCTGATAGTTTTCCTTAGTGTAGATAACAAAAATGTTGTAATCCGAGCTGGTCGCTGTACTACCCAAACCCGTACCTAATACTGTTGAGCTTAAATTGAATATTTGCACTGAGGCATTCCTGGTTGAGGGTGGCTTAACCAGTAAAGTTTTCATAACCAAGGACTTACGAGACCGCTTTCTTGTTGTTGTCACAGCAAAGTCCTGAGATCTATATCTAAGCGTATCCTCCATATCAGCATTTTCATTTTGTTCTTGCTGGTGTTTTTCATCTTCTTGAGGCAGTGATGTTTCCTTTACAGATCCTACTAACAATTCGCCACCATATGGTGTGGTATCTCCTACCATTGCGGTGGCTGCTGTATTACGATTGCTAAGAAACAAGGCAAACAAGGACTTTCTACCAATTACACTGGTATTGGCGTAGAAGATGATTATACAAACAATTGCTGATATGATTAAGAACAAAACTTTGGCCATCTTTAGATGGCCCAATTTGCGTGCAGCACCACTTATTAATTTATCTCCTGGAGACATTTCGGCCATGTTATGCTTTAGACCAGCTAAAAATAAAAAACAATTCTCCTTTCTTTCCAACTAAAGAATCAATTGCAAAAACAACTAATTGGCCTAAACCAGGGTTGGAAAATGGAAATATTTTTAAGTATTAAAATAAATTTCAAATAGTACTTTTTTTTTTTTTTTGACATCGGAGTACTAAAATTCAAAATTTTTTATTGCAAAACTCAGATTTGGTAATTGGTGTACCCAAAACGATTGATTAAATACAATATCTAAGCCATAGTATAATTAGAAAGTATACTCTTAAGAATAATTTTTTCATATTCCTATGTAAATTTTTTTCGTGAGTATTTTACTCTTTTGCATAAAAATTTAAAAGAACGTTTTGTTCTGCGACTCCTAATTTAAAAGATAGTTTTCATTACCATTTAGTTATTACTTTTTAACTTAATATTTATAAATTATATTTTTAACCAGTTTTAAATATAATTTATAAATATTTCATTTAAAAATATATAAATTGTTGTTAGAAACTATATACAATTTTATTTCAAATTGTTTTTACTTCCAACTGTGGAATATCCAGCAAATCGTTTAACATCATCAAATGACTTGAGGGAGTACTTCGGTACTTTTGAATGTTAAATATATATCAGTACTATAGTATCAACTTTTTCATCCCTGGAATAAAAAAAAAATAATTATCTTGGCTAGAAAACCTACGCCGAAGGAATTCAACGGCGGTTGCTCATAATCATGTGTCAGCCGGCGGAAACAGGAAACTATTTTGTGGATTTCGTTTCATATTAGAGTATTTAAAAAACGAAACTGTTTTTTTGGCAACATATTTATTTTCACCTTTTTGTATAATTATAAAAAAGTTAAAACAATAGTCATAAGAATAAATGAACTAAACATTATTGTCCGTATTCACAAACAAATTTAAAAATTAATATAATTTTTCATATGATTCTTTTATTTTAAGACTTAAGCCATTAAGTTTTTTTTTTAACCTAATATTGTGATAATTTAAGACCTTTTCTATTAATCAGAAATCTTAACAATTTTTTAAAATTCATCGACAAAATTAATATAATATTTACATCATTAACATGATGTTAGTGTTAATGTTAAATATTTTATGTTACGTCACATAGCATCTCCACAAGAGATTTTTATATCATAATATTTAACGGAGAAGACTAAAGTGTAGACTAAAGTATTAGTCATAGTATAATAACAAAGTACTCGCACATCTACAAAAACAACAATTCCTTGTATTTTGTTAGTGTCAAACTACTCCTCACAATGTCAAAATGATATGAACAGAAAATGAGAGAATAAAGGAGAGGAGACTAAAATACTGCACTGAAAAATTTTACATGAGGAATACAAAACAATTTGACAGTCTGCGAGATGTATCAATGAATAAACAATTGTAAAAACAGCTGTCTCTTACGAGTATATTTTCTAATTATTACTACTATGGTATTTAGTATATAAAGAAACTATGAGACTGTGTGATTTCTCTACACAATCTATTGACATAAATCTTATATTATAGATAGTATCTTATAAGATTAATGTCAAAAAACACATGTGCAAAAGTTTGTTTGTTGTGTGTGCATCTGTATTTAAAAGAGCGGAATGAACAGAGTTTAGGGAATAACAGAGTTGAATTCAAATTGATTCTAGTCAACACTAAAACTAGATAACAATTCAATAAGAAAAAAGGAAAAATTACCAAAAATTCCGCACAAGGATGGCTTTAATAATTATAAGCTGAGAAAGCGTTCTGTAAATATTGTAAAAATTCAAAGAAATATATGAATTCACTTAAAAGTTGCTCCTATTTCCGTGTTGGGATGCGGAAGTGAAAGAGTTTTTCGCGAAAAATAAACTTAGTAAAAATAAATTTAAAAAGTATATTTCATTTAGCAAAATTATTTAAATATAATAGGAAAAACTAAGTCCTACGATAAAAATAACAACGATTTTGACTTTATTGACGACATAATTTTTTTAAATTCTTACTTTTATTATTATTTTTATGCCAAAAAATGAAACTAAAAAAATATAATACTTCTTAAATAAATGAATTGTTTTAGTTATTAATTTTGTGGTGCTTTCAAATATATATTTTTATCCATTTCTCAGCTATTTTTTGTTACAAATTTAGCCATTTTTGGCTTCAAGGAATTAGCAACAGTGGTCAAAACTGACGCTGACATTTTACTCTTTCTACATTTAGTTTAATGGCATTTTTTTCTAAAATAATAGCATTGAATANNAATATATATGAAAATTTAAAATAACATTGTGAATTCTATTAAAAAATATTTTGTTTTAAAATTTTTAAATTTGTTAAAAAATTGCAAAATGTTTTACCAAAACACAGTTTTTGAATAAGTTAACTAAAAAAGTCGATTTTTAGCTAAAAATTTCACTTTTCGTTAATTTTTTTTTCATCGTAATTTTAAAATTCCGCAAAAATTTAATTTTTCACTAAATATATATATTTTTTTTAACAAAAAATCTAATTTTTTCACTAAAAATTTAATTATTCACTAAAAATTTTATTTTTCACTAAAAATCAATTTTTTTACTTAAAATCAAATTTTTCACTAAAAATTAAATTTTTTCACTAAAATCTTATTTTTCACTAAAAATCACATTTTTCACTAAAAATCTAATTTTTTACTTAAATCTTATTTTTCACTAAAAACCAAATTTTTTCACTAAAATCTTATTTTTCACTAAAAATCTAATTTTTTCACTAAAATCTTATTTTTCACTAAAAATCTAATTTTTCATTAAAAATCAAATTTTTTTTTTTGGTAGATTTACTTACTATGTACCATATTTTATTGAAATCATGACATAAATAAGGTATTTTTGAGAGTTTCAACACTATTCCAAGGAATATTTTCATATGCAAGGTCTTGTAATGGACCTTGCATAACCAATTACCAAAATATTAACATTTTCAAAAAATTAGATCAAATTATCTTTAAAACATACACGGACAACAAGCTAGCAGTGCAACCAGGCAGTTGTAAGGCGGGCAAACATCGTTAAATGGACTTGGAAAATGATATACTTTAAGGAGGATGTTATGAGTGGAAAAGTTCTCATTTTCATAAAGCAAGATTTTATTCAACATTTTCCATTAAAAAAAAAATAAAATATTTTTAAATTTTGACATTTTTCAAAATAATAATATAAGAATTCACTCCAAAATAACAAAATAACATTTTTCATCTTTGAAGAACTTTATGCAGAAGTTTGGCATACTGATTCAGTTCCGTTCCATATAAATGCATTTATTTCGAAAATTTTCATTTGCAATTCATTTTTTCAACTAAGAACATAATTTAAATTATGCGCTTTTATATTTTACGATTAGGTTAATATCATTTATGTATTGCGTAACTGTCAGTCGCAGGTGAAGCGAAAGTATTCTATGTAGTTGAGCCTTTACATACATATCGTTTATTA
This sequence comes from Phormia regina, assembly GCA_001735545.1. Taxonomy (NCBI): domain Eukaryota; kingdom Metazoa; phylum Arthropoda; class Insecta; order Diptera; family Calliphoridae; genus Phormia; species Phormia regina. Next base: position 27,163 of record MINK01172162.1, read on the forward strand.
TTATGGGTTTTCGAGTAATTTTTTACTGTTACACAGTGTAATAAATAAATAAAAAAAAAACCAAAAAAAAAAAAATAATAGAAATAATAAACACTGTTATTATTTTATGTACATACATAATTAGATAGTATGTAATTTATTATTTTATTAGTTAAATGTTTTATTTGTATTTAATTTTATTTTTGCATTAAAAGTCTTTTTAAAATTAAAGCAATTATAATTAATAATAATTTTTGTTTATTAAGTTTAAATGGTATTTTATGATTTTTATTTCTAATTTCTAATGAAAAAATCCCAAACGCAAAAGAAACATACATACATACATACATAAACTTCATTTTGTTTGTAACATTATGTACGTATATGCTGAAAAATATACAATAATTCATGTATTGAGAACAGACTTTTCATCTGTTTATATCGTCTTAGTAAAACAATGTTTATTTTCGGTTTGATTTTTTTTCTATAAAAATACAAATTTGTTTAATTAATAGTTACTTTTTAAAGCAAATATTTGAAAAATTTGAATATGTATTTTTAATGTTTTAATTTTAGTAATTTGGTTTAAAATATTTATTTTATTTCAGTTAAAAGTATTGTTTTTGTGCTATTTGATAAATGAACATTTATTTGACATTTAGGAACTGTTAAATACGAGTATTAAGTAAAAATATTTATTGATTTATAATTTGTTTTACATCGACGATATACATATAGACATATACATACATACATACATATATTTTTATGATATTTTCCAAGCGGTCAAATGTAACAATAGTTCTATAGAATAAATTTTAAAAGTTCAGGAAATATTTAGCAAAAAGCCTTATTAGCCTACATTAGAGAAGTTCTTTAAATAAAGTGAATTTTGATCATTAGTTTTATTTTCATTATAAATTATTTGGTTTCCTTTTTAAACTTCTTCAAAAACCTTTTAAAATAGTATATTTTTTTTAGTGAATTACAGAGTCCTATCATTGTACCGCTTGATTTTTGTCTTTAAATTTTTAAATACTATTATGTGTGTGTGTGTGTTTTTTTTGCGTGGTAAGAAATACATTTATTTTAAGAGTTGAGAGTTTTTTGTTCGGATTTAGTGCGAGTTAATATTTTGAATTTATGTTTTTTTTTTTGCTTTTGTTTTTATTTCATTTACAAATTCATGTCCATTCTTTTTAGATTTGTAATTTATGTTTTATATTTCCTTAAAAGCATGGCCCAGACATCAGGATATTTCGTTTGTAAAAATGTTGTCAACTTCTGGGCATTTTGAGCCTGCTGGGGTGAACAATTGCGACAATTGCGAACAATAACTTCGGGTAGAGCAGCTGAAAATAAATAAAAATGTTTATTAAATTTTGAATTAAATAAAAAACTTTTTTTAAATTTTAGCAAAATCTTGGTAATGGCATGTAGTTACATATGTAGTTACTTTTCAATGACAAGGTTTAAAAACTGAATAAATTCTTGTCTTTGTTGTAAAAAAAAATATATATATATAATAAAAAATTATTTGACAAAATATTCAAAATAAAATTACTTGACATTTAAAAATACACAATTAAATTAAATATGAAAATATTTTTATAATTTTCAATTATTGGTTGATTATTCTTCTTAAATTATGGTTCTTTAAAGGTCAGAAAATTTTATTAATTACATTCAGGTAACACTATAACCGGAATCTTGAACATTTTCAGAATTCTGCGAAAAGCAGATCCTGAGATGAAACTACTCGAAGCAATTGTGTTTACATAAGGTGCAGTCGGTTTCGGGAAACAGAGTGTAACTATCGTTAGGATTTTAATTCATTTGTGGCACGGACTGAGAATATGCGGAAGAGAACTGTTGGAAGGTTATGGTATGTATATTTTAATTGTAGCATAAATCATGTATCTATTTATTTTAAACATTATTAATTGTATGATTTCTTTTTAATATTTTTAATAAAATTAAAAAAAAAAATCCAACTAATTCCTTTTGTTTTAACTAATGGCTTCAGTAATATTTTAAAATCAATGAGTTAATGAACAACTTAAAAGTAATTAGTTCTTCTAATGGCATTTGAGTAATGCTATGAGGTAAGTAGTTGCCTCTAATGTCATCACCGTGTTAAAATAAATAAATTTCAAAATTCAATAATACATTTTCCAAAGTCATATTAAAAATATAATTTTAATTATAAATATTTTTACCCTTAGACCAAGGCAAAGAAAGTGACTTGTTCTATAAATAAAATTCGATAAATAACATAAAAACTTTCAGTTGTATTCATAAAAAAATAATGCATACTTGATAAAGGCTTACGAACTTACACACAAAAAGTTAGTAAACCTTTATCAAGCATACATTATTTTTTTGTGAATACTTAATACAAATTTAACAGCCGTATTCACAAAAAATAATGTGTGCTTGATAAAGGATCACTATTTTTTTTCTTATGGAAATTTACATACAAAAAGTTAGTAAACCTTTATCAAGCATACATTATTTTTTTGTGAATANNTGGTTCTACTTCTACCCCCAGATATTTGATAAATGTGCTCGCATTTCAACTGTTTTTTTTTTAGTTTTTAGTTTTTCATGAATATCATTTGCAATTCTATATTTTACTCGTAGACGAACAATTAAATTGTTAGAGTTAAAAAAAGTTTGATGCCAATAAAATTTAAACAAAAAAAAATTATAAAACTTAATATTAAATAATATAAAAACATACATACATAAATGACTGGCAAACTTAGTCATGTGTAAAATAAATTCTTGCTTAATAAATATTAACGATCTGTGTAGATAACAAATATCGAGAAGTTTTCAAATTTTAGATTTTTGAAATTTTAAACACGCAACATTTTTTGTGACGTAAAATTGTTGATCATTCAAATAAACAATTGTTTTCTAATCAATTGATATCAATTATTATTTAAAGCAACGTTTTATACATCTTAATATTAAAAGATTCATTTTTTTAAAATCTTGTTTCCATTGGAATTTTGTCATTTTACAATAATTTAATTTAAAGCTGTCGAATATTTATATCTACCTATTTTGTATAATAACGTATTGTTCTTTTTTATTTATTTTTTTTTTAATACAATTGAATATAACTGCTGGACTAATAAATATGCTTATTAAATTAATTAATTTCATTTAAAAAATGTATTTCAATCGACAACTTATATATTTTAGTTGAAAGTTGAAGAACCTGCCTTATTCTAATTAAATAGGTACAATAAAAATCAAAATATACTACATACATGAATGCATACATATATACAGTACTGTGCAGAACATAAATAACAATATCAGGGTAAACATCAGGTAAACTATAATATGATTAATTTTGTGGATATCAGGAAGAAAGCCACTTTTTAATATAAAATTATAAATTATTATTATTATTTTTTAAGAGAAATAAACAAATGAATAATTATTGAATAGGGGGTTTCAGTGAACAGTTTTATTTTGCTTAGACTGTAACTTCTTCTGACTTTTAGTAGAGTATATATTAAATCTCAGAGACTAATCTAATCTGAGTGAGTTAATAATAACTGAATGAAGTTCAGTTATTCAGTCCTTTTTCACGCACTAAAAAGTCATAAAAAACATAATCATAAGTTTTATTAAAACAATTATATGTAGAAGAAATAATAACAAAAGATAATAAATAATGCTTTATTCAGATATATTTACTATGAAAATATTTGGCTACTTTTAAAATTAGATATTTTATTGTTTTTAATATGCACACTTTCATATCGAGAACATACAATATTTTATATTTTCTAAACTACAAATGTTTGTTAACACCCAAATGTATTAACAATGTTATGAAATTTTTTGTAAGTTTAATACTTTAAAAATTAATTCAACATTTATTATAACATTAATTTTGTTGATTATATTTTGCACTGTACTGTACGCTATAAAAATAGAAAAAGGTTATATTTTAAGTAAATATTAATGGAACAGTAGCAAAAACATTTTAAATTCTGGAAGCTTTTTAAACAATTAATTGTTAATGAATTGTATTTAGCAAACTTGTTCATTCAACATTTTGTTGATTTCTATTTTGTGGTTATTCCATTTTAAAATAAAAATATTAATCAATAATAAGGTCAGATTCGGTTTGAAAATGAAATCTTTCTACGAGATTATTATTTTTTTAAATAGTTGAAATGTTGTCCCACTGTGCTTCCGATTATATAAAGATTATTATACATAAATATTTATTGGTTATTTGTATTTCATGTTACATTTGTAAATTTGCATTCATCTATAGAATAAAATGAATATGTATCGAATGGAATCAGTGCATATTTACACTCATGTATGTATGTATGTATGTACTCAAAAGTATACAATACATACAACATGTGTAAATAAATTGTGAACGTCATTTTAATAATTTATGTATCCAAAGTTGTGTTACCAAAACACCAAGAACTACAAAAAACCACATTTTAGTGGAAATTTATTTTATTTTTTTTGCAAAATCTTTAAAAATTTCCACTTCAATAAACATTTAAAAAGAAATAAATTTAATTTAATTATCAATGATGGTGTAAAATAGTCGGCTGCAAAGAATTTAAGGCAGCCCCTAATGACAAAGTATTAAAATTTTACATACAAATATATAGAAGAAGAATTCAATTTTAAGTTTTGACAAAAAGCATAAGTGACCATTGATCACAGATTTCAAGATCAAGAGATTCCAAAAAAAAAAAAAAGAAACATTTTCACCACTTAAAAAGTGGAACAAAGTGCATATTTTGAACACGTCGACGACTATCACGTTTTTATAAAAACACTTCTGAAGCTCTTTTTGACCACTAAGTACACCTTTCAAAGACAACATAATGTTAAATTCATGTTTTTCTGATATAAATTATTTGTGATGAAAGATTTTTTTTTCATTATTTCAATTAAAGGTTTATTTAGCGTCAATTTTAAACTTTTTCTTAGTGAAATATCGATTTTCGATAAAAATACAAGTGATCAGAGATTTTTGTTATTTTATTACATCGAAGACTAGATAGAGCCTTTAGAAGAAGTTGTAAAGGATGAAAGTATTTTATTTATTTATTTTTTTTATTTATATAATATGGATAACAAAAATTTTGTTGTGTATATATTATCATAGCACCTGGTGCAGGGGCTATAAAAACTTGTCCTGATTTAAACAATTATTAACATTATATGTATGTATGTATGTATGTATGTATGTATGTATGTATGTATGTATATGTACGTACGTATGTATATATAAATTGATTACTGAATAAATAAACAAGTAGATGAATTGACGACTAAATAACTTGGTAGGAACTCATATAGTATATGTATTATGTATGTTCGTATACATATACATACATACATTGCATGTAAATGTATGACCTTTATAAGATCTGGAAATATAACTGGGTTATGAGCACATCAAAAATAAATAATATATGTACATATCTACATATTTTTTCATTTCACATATACATACATACACATATTTATCAAACCCTTAATACTTAAATACATTAATTTAATAATAAGAAAAATCATACCTTTTAATTGTCGTCCTAATTGATCACAAGGACTCTTTTCGAGAACGCACATAATTTGACGACTCACAATGACCTGATTATTTAGTAATTTATTTATGTTCTTTTCATCACAGTTGACCACCACAGCAGCAAAAATTAAATAAATCATAAAAGACATAACAACTCGCGACATAATTGGTTTCATTTTCCTTTCTCCTGTCTGACCAATTGATTAATTACCTTAAATCAGTATTGACTGACTGACTGACGGACTATCTTCTATTATTTTCACGTTCTTTGTTGTTGTTGTTATTTTGTTTGTGTGTGTGTGTGTGTGTAAAAGCTGACTAATTATTTCTAGATGTTGTTGTTGTAGTTTGTAGTCGTTGCTTCTGGTTTGTATCTAAAATAAATCATACAAATTACAATAACAAAATAAATTTTAAGTTTAAAAATGTCAAAAAGATTAAGTATAAAACAAAAACAATAAACAACATTTTGTTTTGATTTACTTTAATTTAAGTTAATTACGTTTATGGAATTTTTAATCAACTTAATTTGTATTTGTCTACGACGGATGATGACACACGTAATCGACTGCCTGTTAATGTCTCAAAAATCACCGATTTTATGATTTTTTATTCTTTTGTATTTAGTAAATTTTAGAACTATAAATGGGAAATTTTTCACACTGACGATGACGGAGAAATATAAACAAAATTATGCATGCGCATCACGCATCCTTGTTTATGTATGTATACCTCTTTATGTTGAGAATAAAACACCAGCAAAAGCACCAACACCAACACCATCTTCATCGATAACCAGCACCAGCTGCTGCTAAAGCTATCATATTCATATGTACATACCTATGTATTGTGTTTATACGCATTTCTTACTCTCAGTTAAAAATATTTCGATATGAAACGTTGAGTTTATACTTTATTTACGAGTTAGGATCTCAAAGAATTTTCAATATTTTTTCCATCTGGCACGACAAGAAAATAAGGAAATATTTTCTTTATGTAGTTTGCGTATAAACAGTGTGTTATTTATTTGCAAGTTATTTTTATTTACAATAATTGTACGTATAAACACAATAATAGTCGCATGCTCTTTTATTTTATTTTATTTCTAATATCGTAAAATCTAAAATTTGTTTTAGGATAATAAATACGATTAAGGAAATTCTTAAATAGCTATTTCCTCATTCATTAAGAAAAACTAATAATAATAGAAATTGAGAAATATTTATGAAATAATTTGTAAAACGACAAATATCCTATAAATGATATGTTGAAGGAAAAATAAGTTTATTTTATTATTTATTCAATGACTATAGTCTATAATCTATAGTTTAGACTATAACTTATTCTACAGTCTAGTTTATAATTTTGTCTAAAACATTGGAGTCTATTATACCATAAAGTATCTTGATTTCTATGGGAATAAAAAAAAATACCCACATAAAATTAAACTGCAATATGTTGTAAACTTTTGGTACAAATGTTTCAATTATGTGAAATAATTGATACCTTTCAAAAATATGGTTTTCGATCAATAGAAACTTTTTGTCAAAAAAAAAAAAAAAAATACATCATGTGATTGGAAAACGTCATCTAATGCATATTGAGCAAAAAAATTATTTAAAAGTTGTTGTCATTCTCGCGAAATTAATATTAAATTTGAACGATTTCTTTTTTAAAAAATACTCTTAATAAAAATATTCTAGATAATTTGTATTGTAAATTACATTTTGTGGCATCATTGAAAAGGTTATAATAAATACTATTGATAGGTGCATTCATTTAATTATTATTGCGGTTTCAAATGAACTTATTACGTTTTTCATAAATTTGTCAATAATTTAGTGTAATAACTGCTTCCATTCTTGAGGCATTGTGTAGTTTTTGATCTAGTCTATGGTGTAGTCTATAATAAAATCTATAATTTCGTCTAAGCACAATTACCAGTTTATCCTAAAGTCTTAAATCTAATATATACTTCGATTAATTTATACTATCGTTTAGATTATAATTTATTTAATATTTTAGTCAATAGTCTAGTGTAGGGTTTTGTTTAACGATTATTCTTACATTGATTTAATGAACACATTCGTTAATTAAATAAATAATTAATATGCATTTATATAAATTTGTACTTTTGATTTTCATCTTCATTTCATTTGAAATCAAATTATTCAATTTTATTATATTCAAACAACATACATACATACATACATACATACATACATACATACATACATACATACATAAGTAATAGTTTAATATAAGTGTCTTAATAAAGATATTAACAATTTTCTAAATAATTGAAATAAACAAAACACATGTTACATTTGTGATCGTGATTTGCCCGTCCCGATTCTCTTGATTTTTAGTTTTCGTTTAGAAAGCAGCGAATGAATAATTTAATAAAATACTTCATTGATTCAAAGAATTAATTGTATTAAATCAACGAATTGTAAATTGAGTTATTATTTTTATGTATACTAAGTATATTTTTAAATCAATATAATTTACTAATACATTAAATCAAATAACTAATTAACTTATTTTATAACAAAATAAATTTAATGAATAGTTTAAATGTACTTACTGTTCATGATAATGTTAATTTTTTCATTGATTTTTAACGAATTCGTATATTAAATTAAGAAAATCTTGAAAAAATGTATGAATTTTATTTATTGTTCATAATTTGTTAAAAATGACTTCTTTCAAAGTAGTCTATAGTTTAATCTGAAAAGAAAAAAAAAAAACACGTCTATAACTTGGACTATTGTATAGATTTGTTAAGCCCAACGCTTTAGTGTATAAACAAGCCTATAATGTATTATATAGTCTGTTTCTTACCTAGATCTATCCTAGATATTGTATAATTGCTGACATTTTAAATAAAAATTTGTCATATATTAGGTTTATTTCCTTACAAACACGGTAGTTGTTTTTTAATTTATTTTTACTAAAATTGTTTAACAATTATTGTTGCTTTAAATTAACTTTATGGAATAAATAATTGACGTGTTACAATTAAAACTGTTACGAACATTTTTTTTGAATTATATTATTCATTAGTTATTAACAATTTTGAATTGTTTTAAAGGTTATTAAGGTATAATAATTAAATATAAAACAATTTAATTTAAAAGAAATTGACGTCATATTTTATTATTATTATTATTATTATTATTATTATTTTTTTTTTATAAAATAAACTGTAATAAATTTTGAATATCTAGTAATAGAGAATTTAGAATTAAAGAATCTACACGCACATATTATTTGGTTTGTTTGTTTCGTTTGTATATTCGCTAGGGGATTTCAGGGTTAAAATTTTAATTTCGAGTTAATTAACTTTAATATGGTTTTGAAAATTTTCCATTATTAATATATTGTATAATTTTTAATATCGAAATGCTTGGACGCTTATTAGGGTCAATTAGAATAAATTTATAGCTTTAAAAATAATTATATACGACTAGTAATTCTTGTTGATTTCTTCTTTTGTTAACTTTAAAAGAGTCTTATTATACTTTTTTATTTATTATATACATACTACATACCATACATACATACATACATACATAATACATACATACATACATACAACATACATACATAACATACATACGTACATACATACATACATACATACCTACATACATCATACATACATTACATACATACATACCTACATACATACAATATATATTTTATTAATATTTTATTTATTATCTTTAATTTAATTTGTATTTAGTAAATCTTTAATACTAATTATATTTCTTAATAATTCTTAATGTCTGTTAATGGTTGTGTTAAATCATCCACAATCAATATTCAAAATAAAAAAAAAATAATAATAATAATAAACTTGTAAATTAGTTTTGTTAGAATTTCAATACCTTTTCAATTCATGGATTTTGTTTGTAACCGCAATCAAAACAAATTGGTTGTAAACTCATTAGGAAAAATACCTTTATAATGTTTAACGTAATATTGTTAGTCAATAAATTTGAAAAAAAAAAAATCTTTTTGTATTGATTTTCTAATAGAAACTATTCATCATTGTCGTAATTCAAAACTCAATAATTTACTTGGCATTGATATTTGAAAAAAAAAAAAAAATTTTCTATTTACATTTTAATGTTCTCTCTCTCTCTTATAAAGCTTTCTACAATTATTAAAGATTTTGTTTG